>APFE031143724.1:22701-73082 GCA_000404065.3 Pinus taeda | reverse complement strand
TTTGGGAACCTGATTCATTAGAAAAGGCATTTAGGTTAGCAAGAAAAATGGAAAGCAAATTATGGCAACCAGGAAGCATACCACTCACAACTATAAAGATGGAAGTGTTGTTGCCCCTAGTCTTCCACAACCTATAAGGTTGCCACCACAACAATTGGAAGAAAAAATAGCAAAAGGGCTTTTACTATTGTGATAGAAAATATACTAAAGGTCATAAGTATGATGAGAAGAAATTATTCTACATAGATTGTGAAGAGGAAGAAGAAAAGGAGTAAGAAAGGTCAAAGGAAGAGGATATACTCCAGGAACAAAGCCTATATAAAGTAGAAATGAATCTGACCATATCCTGTAATGCATTGGCTGGAATTACCACTCCTCTAACCATCAAGATAGAAGGACAAATCAAGAAGAAAAAGGTAACAGTGTTGGTTGATTCAGGAAGTACCCAAAATTTTATTCATTGTAAGGTAGCAAAAGAATTGAATTGCTTCCTATATCCAGCACTATAGTGTCAAGTGATGGTTGCAAATGGAGGAACGATAAATTGCTCTGGAAAATGCCATAATATCAAGCTATCCATGGGAGAGTATGTATTGACTAGCCAAATGCTTTCCATTCCAATGGGAGGTGTTGATGTTGTACTAGGAGTCCAATGGCTGCAACCCTTCAGTACAATAGCTTTTAATTTTCAAGAACTTTTCATGAAATTTTTTGTGGAAGGAAAGGAAGTTGAATTAAGGGGTATTGTAGGGAAACCAGGAAAGATAATTAGTTGTAACGGTATGACAAAGATTCTAAAAAAGGAACAAAGAGGTGTAATTGCACAATTATGTTCGTTAAATGTTTCCACATTGGAATCATCTATTTCTCCAGATCTCCAAAAAGTCTTGGAAAATCATTCCAAGGTATTTGAGACTCCCAAAGGTCTCCCACCTATTTTTGATCATGATCATGCTATTCATCTGATTCCCGGAAGTGTTCCTCCAAACATCAGGCCATACATATATCCCTATGCCAAAAAGAGTGAAATTGAACGTATGGTTGCAGAAATGCTAGAGGCTGGTATAATTCAACCTATTCAAAGTTCTTTCTCTGCTCTATTAGTATTGGTGCACAAGAAGGATGGATCATAGTGCATGTGTCCAGATTATAGGGAGCTCAACAAGCTCACTATCAAAGATAAGTTTCCCATTCCTGTCATTGATGAATTACTGGATGAATTGCATGGATCAATTTACTTCACCAAGTTGGATCTTCGTTCAGGATCTCATCAAATCAGAATGAAGACTGAAGACATTCCGAAAAACAACATTTAGAACTCATGAGGGTCATTATGAATTTTTGGTCATGCCTTTTGGCCTTACCAATGCACCTTCTACATTTCAAGGTTTGATGAATGCCATTTTCAAACCCTTCCTTAGAAAATTTGTGTTAGTATTTTTTGATGAAATACTAATATATAGCAAGTCTTGGAAGGATCATGTTGAACATATTGACAAGGTGCTACAACTATTGGAGGAGAAACAATTATATGCAAAAATATCCAAATGTTTCTTTGGAGTACAAGAGGTGGAATATTTGGGTCATATTGTATCTCATGAAGGAGTTAAGGTAGACCCTAGCAAAATTAAAGCCATTAAGTAATGAAAAATCCCCACATCCATAAAGCATCTATGAGGATTTCTCGGGTTGACAGGGTATTATCGCAAGTTTGTTAAGAATTATGGGAGAATAGCAGCACCTCTAACAACATTATTGAAGAAAGATGTATTTTCATGCACTCCAGAAGCAACAAAGGCCTTCGAACATCTTAAAGAGGGAATGTGCCAAGCACCGGTCTTAGCTACACCGGACTTCACAAAAACCTTCATTGTGGAATGTGTTGCTTTAGGAAATGGAATTGGTGTTGTTTTAATGCAAGATGAAATACCATTGCTTTTGAAAGTTTTCCAATGAAGGGAAAGTATTTACACAAAGCTATTTATGAGAAGGAAATGTTAGCAATATTGCATGCACTTAAGAAATGGCAACCCTACCTAATGAGAAGACACTTCAAGGTAAAAACGGATCATGATAGCCTTAAATACCTTTTAGAACAAAGATTATCCTCTGAAGAGCAACAAAAGTGGGTCACAAAGATGTTGGGTTATGACTTTGAAATCATCTACAAAAAAGGGAAGAAAAATGTGTGGCAGATGCACTCTCAAGAAAGGATGAGTATGTGGAAGCATTGTTGTGCGCCATTTCTATTATCCAACCAAAATTGGATAAAACAAGCAACGGGAGGAATTGAAGAATGATGAAGAAGTGTGGGCACTTATTTGAAAGTTACAACAAGATTCCAGTACATCTGATACATTTAGCTCGCAAAATGATTCATTATGGTACAAAGATCGCTTATACCTCTGTAAGAATTAGCAACTCAAACAAAAGATTCTTATGGAATTGCACACTTCTCCCTTAGGAGGGCACTCAGATTTTTAAAAACTTACCACAGGGTTAAGAAGGAATTTTTTTGGGATGGCCTTAAATCAGATATTCAAAAGTTTGTGGCGGAATGTTTGGTTTGCCAACAAAATAGAGTTGAAACAATTAAGACCCCGGGTCTATTACAACCTTTATCCATTCCAAACCAACGTTGGGAGGAGGTTTCAATGGATTTTATCACAGGTTTACCCAAGTCTGAGGGAAAGAGTGTCATCATGGTGGTAGTTGACAGACTTACCAAGTATGCACACTTTTGTGCATTATCACATCCATTTAAAGCCAGTATAGTTTCTACTGCATTTATGGAAACAATTCAAAAGCTACATGGAAACCCAAAGATTATTGTAAGTGACAGAGATCCCATTTTCACTGGAAATTTTTGGACAGAATTATTTTCTTGTCTTGGTACTCAGTTAGCTCATAGTTCATCTTATCATCCTCAATCTGATGGGCAAACTGAGATAGTAAACAAATGTTTGGAAGGATATCTTCGTTGCTTTGTATCTATTAACAGACACAATGGGTCAAATGGTTGCCTCTGGCTGAATGGTGGTATAACACTTCCTTCCATACAACAACAAAAATGACCCCATTTATGGCACTTTATGGGTATTAGCCACCATCCATTACATCATATTTAAGAGAAAATTCTAAGGTTCAAGCAGTGGAACATCACATCAAACATCAACAAGTCCTCCAACTCTTAAAGGATAACCTCATGTTGGCACAAAATAGAATGAAACAACAGGCAGATCAACATCGCAGCGAAAGAAGTTTTGATGTAGGTGATTGGGTATTCCTACGGCTACAACCATATAAACAAATTTCCCTCAAGTAAGCTAAGAAGGATAATAAATTATCACCGAAGTATTATGGTCCGTACAAGGTGTTACAAAAGATTGGTACTATGGCATACAAATTGGAGCTTCCTACAGCGTCTTGAGTGCACCTAGTTTTCCATGTGTCATGTTTAAAGAAGGTTATAGGCGACAAGCTCCCAATTTAAACAATATTGCCAGAACTTGATGAGGAAGGAAAAATTGTATTGGAACCAGAAGCAGTCACAGAATCAAGAACTCGATAGCTATGAAATCAATAAATTTCGGAGTATCTCATCAAGTGGAAGAAATTATCTGCTGAAAATTCCACATGGGAGGATGAGAATTTTATACAGAAGCATCTAGAACTACTTAAGCATTGAGGATAACACTTTTTTTGAAGGAGAGGAACATGTTAGGTCCCTATAATACTAGTGATTACCACATTACTATTGTAATTGTATCCCTTATTAATATTGTTGTGCCCCTATTGTCCCCATATTTTTATTACTGTGCCCCATAGAATCCCTATATTGTTATTTTTGTGCTTATATTATTTATTGTTAGGTCAGCTAGGTTATATTGTGACTCCTTAGACTCCTATATATAGAAAGGAGGTTTTTTCATTTGAATCATCCAAGAATTGTTCATTTGTGTAATGTAAAGGAGGTTTCCCCCTCGAAGAGGCTAAATTCTAAGGCATTGATCTCTCTTTTCTATCTTTTTGTGAGCTGGTTTCATAACATAGCGAAAGGAGGAAAGGTTGGTACATTGTATGTATGCAATGGTATTTCTAATTCTATTAATACTTTAACCTCTACAGGAGACGATAAGGCATTGTGGCATCACAGGCTCGGGCACATGAATGAGAAGGGGATGCAAATTCTTCACTCAAGAAATTTGTTGCCAGGTTTGAAGCATGTTGACTTAAAATTCTGTGAGAGTTGTGTTTATGGAAAACAGAAGAGAGTCAAATTCCTTAGAGTTTGGAAAGAAAAGAAGAGCAAAAAATTAGAGCGTGTGCATACAAATGTGTGGGGACCTGCTCAGGTATCATATCTTGGTGGCTCTCATTATTATGTTACTTTTATTGATGATGCAACCAGAAAAACTTGGATTTATTGTATTCGAAATAACTCTAATGTATTTTATACTTTCAAGAAATGGAAAGCTTTGGTTGAAAATGAGACAGGAAAAAGGTTGAAGTTTCTTAGATCAGGCATTGAAGGTGAATATTGCAGCAAAGAGTTTGATAGGTACTGTTCGAAGAATGGAATTTGCAGAGAGAAGAAAGTTCCAGGAACACCACAAGAAAATGGTGTGTTAGAAAGGATAAGCAAGACAATCATCGAACGTGCAAGGTGCATGAGATTTCATGCAAGATTGCCTTTACACTATTGTGCAGATGTTGTAGATACTGTTGTTTATCTAATAAACAAAGGGCCTTCAAGTTCCTTGGATGGTGGTGTTCCAGAGGAGGCATGGATAGGTAAAAATGTATACTACTCTTTTTTAAATACTTTTGGTTGTGAGGCCTTTGTCCACATTAATAAAGAAAATAGAACAAAGCTTGAGGCAAAATCAAAGAAATGTACCTTTATTGGATATTGTGTTAATGATTTTGGTTATTGCTTTTATGGTTATGAAAAACACAAAATCATTAGAAGCAGAGATGTCATATTCAATGAAAAGGTTTTGTACAAGGATCAACTACAGGAAAAGAAACAGGAAAAAGAAAACAGAGAATACACAGTGCTTGACAATATCAAAGGAAAAGTGGTGGTGCCTGAAAATCATAATGATCAATAGCTAGAACAACAACCACAACATCAACAAGCACCCCAAACACCCGAAAGTGGTGTTAGAAGATCTACCAGGATAAGTAGACCCCTTGAATTCTACTCTCCTTCATTATATTATGTATTGTTGACTAATTTTGGTGAATCAGAATGTTATGAAGAAGTAGTGCAGGTAGAAACCAGGAATAAGTGGGAGCAAGCCATGAAAGAAGAGATGGACTCCTTAGCACATAACCAGACATGGGACTTAGTTAGGTTGCCTGCAGGTAAAATAACATTGGAAAATAAATGGGTTTACAAGTTGAAGGAAAAAGATGGAGGAAGAAAAAGGTATAAATCTAGACTTGTGGTAAAAGGGTTTGCACAGAGAAAGGGTGTAGACTTTGATGAAATATTTTCTCCTATTGTGAAAATGACTTCAATAATAACTATTCTAAGTCTAGTAGCAGCTGAAGATTTTCATCTTGAGCACTTAGATGTAAAGATAGCCTTTCTCCATGGGGATTTGGAGGAAGAGATATATATGCAGCAACCACAAGGATATGAGGTCAAAGGGAAGGAGAAACTAGTGTGCAGGTTGAAGAAGAGATTGTATGGCTTAAAACAGGCTCCAAGGCAATGGTATCTAAAATTTGGTAGGTTTATGTCTGAACAAGGTTATACTAGATGTCACTCTAATCGTTGTGTTTATCTCAAAAGACAAAATGATGACAACGATATTATATTGTTATTGTATGTAGATGACATGCTTGTTGCAGGTTCTAACATGCAGGAAATAAATGTGCTCAAAAGGAAATTGGCAAACTCATTTGCAATGAAGGATTTGGGTGTTGCAAAACAAATCCTTGGTATGAGAATAACTAGAGACATGAATAATCGCAAATTTAACATTGTCTCAAAGTGAGTACATAGAAAAGGTGTTGAAAAGGTTTGATATGCAGAATGAAAAACGAGTTGGTATACCTTTGGCTAGCCATTTCAAAGTAAGTAAGGAGGCGTGTCCCAAGGCTCAGGAAGAAATGGCTCATATGTCTAAATTTCCATATGCATCAGCAGTTGGAAGCTTAATGTATGCAATGGTTTGCACAAGGCTTGATATTGCACATGCAGTGGGAGTTGTAAGAAGGTAGATGAACAATCTAGGAAAAGAACATTGGATGGCGGTGAAGTGGATTCTCAGGTATTTGAGAGGTACCACAAATCAGACATTATGCTTTGGGTGTTCAAACATTGCTCTACAGGGATATGTTGATGTAGATATGGCAGGTGACAGAGATAACAGGAGGAGCACTACAAGATATGTATTTACTATAGGTGGAACAACTGTCAGTTGGGTCTCAAAACTGCAAAGTGTTGTTGCACTCTCAACAACAGAAGTAGAGTATGTTGCTGCTACAAAGACTAGTAAAGAAAGTATTTGGTTACAAAGGTTTCTGGATGAATTGGGTAAGAATCAGGAGTTGGGCAGGTTATACAGTGATAGCCATAGTGCCATACATCTTGCAAAGAATTCTACACTTCATTCCAAGACTAAGCATATATAGCTCAAGTACCATTTCATATAGTTAGTGTTGGAAGATGGACAGTTGAAGCTGGAAAAGATACACACTAGCCAGAATCCTGCAGATATGTTAACAAAAGTTGTAACTAGGGAGAAGCTGAGAATCTTCTCAGTTTCAATTGGTCTTCAAGTATGATGAAGAAGATGAGAAACAACCAGGTCCAAAGAGGAGACATTGTCTAGCAAATGAAGCAGCGGTGGAGGTGCTATAATCAGTCTCCACGTGGGAGATTGTTGGGTGTGGAGCCTGATTATCTTCTGTATTTAAAGGTATCACCGCATTGAACCCCAGTTGGTAATGGGTCGGAAACATTTCCCATAAAATATTCGCTGCAAGGGGGCTCCAGGGGGGGTTGCTGCGACCTTTTGGGAGCCCCCCCTAGCGGGGTGTTTCGGGGCATCGCCCCCAAGCTAAGAATAGACGTAAAATTTCCTTGTAAAATGTTGTAATTTCATAATCAATATGGGTCATTCTTTAGGCGGAGATCTGACGGTAGAAGTTATGTTTAATTTAGGGTTTTTTTCCCTAGAAAGCAACCCCTTGCTATATATGAGGGAATTGTATTGCGTCTATGTATATCTGTATTCTGAGTGAGGAAGAGAGTGGAGATTGAGAGCGAAGAGGGAGTTATATTGGATCTGTTGTAGGTTGTATCTCTTCAGTTTGCTAGATAATATAATAAAAGAAGGACTGGTTGTTTCTCCATGGACATAGCCCAAACTAGGTGAACCATGTATATCTGTGTCTCTCTTGTTTTATGCGTTTTCTGTGTTTATATTTCTGCAATATTTTATGTGTTCCATTGCTCTGTGATATATAATTTTCTAACAAATTCAAATGCCACTACCTTTTACTCTCGTATGTCAAATAAGGTTGTGTGCAGCTTGTTAGAAATGCCATAATCCATGATGGTCAAATAGTTTAATCTTGATTCATTCATGTTTTAAATTTCATGTTGATAGATAGAGAATAATGATCTAGTCAAATTGTTTAACCTTGGCAGCTCAGTAGTTAGGTAGAGAATAAAAATGAGCTCATCAGCTTAATGTGAGCCATTGGAAGTTATAAGGTTAGAATTAGATAGTTTGCTTGTCAAAAGAAAAGGGAATAAAGGGTTAGCAAGCTCAAATGCACCCAATAAAGTGAAGAAAAAATGTTAGGATAAATAAAGGGTAGGTAGAAGAAAGGTTGCAAATGTACAAAGTTGTTGAGTCAAAAGCACATTTATCATGCTTAATCCTATGTTTCACCTGTATGAGCATTTGTGAGAAAGAAAAGATGTTCATGTGCTGGTTTAACTAATTTCCCCTCATTTCACTATGCCCCCACATGTTTATTTGCTAATTTCCCCATTATCCCTTTACCATTTATAAGTCCCCTTTTCCCCTAATTTTTACCCTTACCCCTTGGTTTCACACATTTCCCTAGTAATTACCCTTCAAAAATCATTTCCCTACCCACAACCCCCTTTCCCTAATGTGAAACCCATTCCTCATTGCAAATATTAACTCCCCCCCTTATTAATTGCCCTATTTCCCTTCAAAAACCCATAAAACCCACTTATCCTAAGTTTTTACCCACCCAAATTATTTAATTAACTCCTCACTTCATATTTCCCCGACAAACCCTTTTAACCCACCAACCGTCGGTGCAGTTCAAAAACCCCACCACATAACCCTTGGTCCCACTTTATTAACCCACTGCTTATATTTAATTCCGACCTTATACACTAATTAATTACAATTTTCTGTAATTAAAACCCGTCCCACAAATCCCCTTCCCAATTCCCTCTGTGCATCTTAACCGCATGACAACCATCTGATATCGTAGCCCCAGACCTGACAGTGCCCATCCACATCGCGCGGGTTCATTGTCCGACCGTTAGTAGCCCCAGAGCATGCGAGATTCATGATTTTGCCTAAGTGTTGTTATGCTACGTGGTGGAACCAGATGAGATCGCGTGCTCATGAAAAATACTGCCTGCCCTCGAAAAGCAGTGTGATGACCTAGAAAACCACCTCCCCACCCATACGAAAAACCGCCCACTGTTCATGTATAGTTTCCCTGCCAAAATGTGACTGCTATCCTTTAAAAGGGGGGAAAAGCCCACTCCACTCTTTTCACTTCTTTTTCATTGTAACTGTTGCTCAAGCCATTATGTGACACCCTAAACCTTTGCGACCAAATTGACCACTGTTTGCAACCTGAAGAAGCTTCAGACACCTAATTCAAGAAACCAGTTGATAGTTCAAGCTACCGTACCCTCTGCATGCACCATTGAACCCAGTTTTCAAGCCATACCGCCAAATTCTAGGTACTCTTGAGAAAAACAAGAATGACCCTCTCGATTTGAAAATGTACAATCCAATTGAAAGCTTAATTAATTTAAATTAATCAATAAACTTGCCTAAATTGAAGATAAATTTACTTGTATACCCCAAACCCTTCTTTTACATACGGTAACTACCATCCCACTATTCCAGGGTTTCCAAACCTCACTTCTACAACCACTACAGGCCTAATTCATATCCATAAAACTCAATCATGGCTTCCCAAACCTCTCTGGATGTGAGATCTTTGTCAACCCCTCACCTGGACATAAACCACCTAGCATTACCAAATAGAGATTTTCAAATAAAGGATATTGCTTCCCTAGCTTACCTTCTAAAGCTCCACTATTGGAGTAAGGACAGATTCCTAAACCATAACGATGACATCCACCTTTGGGAATCTAATTTACACAAGTATTTGCTCCCAAAAGTACACACATTCCCTGATATCATCCACTTCTGTCATGTCTGTTACATTCCTAGCCAAAGGGCTATTATCACCACTAACAAGTAGCTATTATTTACCATTACTATAGAGTCTATTAACCAAATGTTGCAGGTCCAACTAAGCCCTAAGGAGACCCCACTATCTATTGGTGAATTTTTGGACCTATATGTCAAGTTAGACCTTGCCAAAATAGCCCAAATATTCTAGATTTTCATTATAGAGGACCGCCATACTCCCACAGATAGCCCCCCTTATGCTGCCACCATTTTTTCAGGGAGAGGCAGATATATTATTACTATTCTCTCTTGCATCTTAGGATATACATCAGATGAGCATGTGGATGAGGTTGTATTGGCCTTCATTTCCATCTTTAGCCTAGGCAAGCCTCTTGTTGTTATTTACAACTATGCTTAGTTCATTGTAGATAGGATGCATGAACAAGTCACCAGACTACCGACTGAAAGAGTCTTCAAGTACTCCTTTGTGTTATTTCATATGTTTTTATAATATCAATCAGATAAATTCACTATCAGCACCCAGAAGTTGGATACCAAAGGGAATCCATGGTCAGTTATTTATTGGACACCCTTGATCCAGAAATACTCCACTTCATTCGCCTATAATGATTTCACTGATTCATTTGTCCATCCAGTCATGAACATGCTGACCAGTAGCCCTCATCCCAGAATCAGCCAAGAAATCAAAAGGGTGTTACAGTTGCCCAAGAACAATAAGGTGGGAGACTGGTATTTGTACCAAAACCACACAGAGATTAGAATTTATGGATGCCAACATGCCCCTTACAAACTGCCCAAATACCTCCCTATGAGGATATTTTCATTGGAATATTTTAGGCAGATTATCAATTCTGATGAAGTCAATTTCCTAGCAGCTAGGAAGAAAACCCAATTTAAAATAAAAATCAATTGGGCCCCTTCATTTGTAATAACAAAGAGGTTGGACTAGAGGTTGACAAGGTGCTGGAGGAAATGAAATTCAGGAACAGCTTTATGTGGCAATATGACCCTCATGGGGTCATCAATAAGTTAAGTGTCAAGGTCAAATTAGGACCTTTCATCCACCATCTTAGATCAGATATTGAGAGGTTTTCCAACCAATCAGAATGGTTGGAAAACAAATTAATTGACATTGATAGCATAGTAATGGATGTAGAAAATACACTGATTGATGTCAAGAAACAAATTAATGAAAGTTATTTCCTGTAGGTTCCAAAACTAGAGGAACCCATGAACATTCCTCCTATTTACAGACCCCAACAAATGAGGAGAGAATCCCAAAGAGAGATATGGAGGGTTCCAGTTCTGCTATGGAAACCACAGATGAGCATTTTGAGCTCAGGAAAAGGCGCAAGCTGAATCTTGTAACTGAAGAAGAAGAAACCATTGAATCAGTGGAAATCACTGACACTAATACAATGGTGGAAAGAAGAAAAGGGAAAACTGCTTCAGGAGAAACATAGTAGCCATCAACATCTAACACTCAACTGATTAAGAGACAGCTCAGTGTTGAGGTTTCTCCTTTTACTAGGCCAACAAATAAGGAAAAAGATATCAAGGACAAGTACAAGGAGATCAAGTTGAGAAATGAGAAGTTCAAGGCTAAAACGTATGCCTAATACTTCAAGCACAGAACAACTAATCAGAGCAGGTTGATGTCAGCTTTTGACATCAAAGTAGGAAAAATGCAAGTGTCCTTCATACAGTCTACTGTTCAATAGCCAAAAATATCAGCTCACTACAGAAAAACCGACTTCGAGGTGTTGGCTAGCGATGTTCATCCCATTGACCAGATTCAATTCCACAAGTAGGCTGGAGAGATGATCTAATCCACCTTCATAGGGAATGCCATGGATGCACATAAGTTGCAGAGTTCACTAGATAACATTACAGTCCAATATAAATTGGAAAAGGCCTCCTCACAGGCAAAGGAAAATAGGATCAAGTCATTGGAGGACTTCGTAATTGAGTTGGGCCATGATCCAAATGACATCAAAGTTGTTGAAAAATTTATCAAGAAGAAGATTGAGGACATTGCAGCTCTTAAAAAATAATTAAAACTTCCTCATTCAGAGCACCCACAGACAAAAGAGGTCCTAGAGAGCCAAACACATCAGGAAGAGATGATGGACCTAGTTTTACAATTGAATGATCAATTGAAGGAAATGGAAAAGGAGTTAGATAGCTTCATACAGGTAAAACAAGCTAGCCTGGAGAATTCCCTTGTCATTGTTATCCCAACAGTTACTACTGCAGTACCTTCCACTTTGGCAGCATCATTAGCTCCTACAACTCCAATAACTATAGCACTACCAGCTTCTACAATGTCTACACTAGCGACAGGGTCAAGAGGTGATGAGGCAAGTAAGCTGGTCAAAGAAATGGAAGACATGTCCATTCAGACCACTGAAAGGAACAAGCTCAAGGAAAAGGTAACTAGTCTAGAAACTGACTACAAGATTGCCCAAATTATGGACAAGGAAGAAGTATAGAAATCCACCAGGATGAATGAAGGAATAAAAAGCATGGAGAAGGAATTAACTTTGAAAGAATCCCTAGACCAGGCTAAGGAACAATTGTGGGCCAATATCATTGACTCTGTCAATAATATTTGGCCATCCATCCAAGTAATTTTTGAACATATTGACTTAGTAAAATAGGCTATTGAATCCATACAGAGAGTAAAATCATAACTGGGAGACATGCTAGAGGAAGCTGCAAGGATCATTCACTTCCCCAACTCCAAAAATAAGCATGAATTGCAGGAAATAGAGATACCTGGTAGAACAGGTACAATATTGGAAGTATAAAGGGTCCTCACCAAGAGGAATTTAATGGTAAACCCTGAAGACAAGCGCCAAACCATGCAACTAGCTATAAACAGATTCATGGTTAAGTTTGAAGTTTTAAGGCAAAAGAGTTTGCCCAATCCCCTTGGTAATAAAAGACAAGTTAATGCCACAGGAGGACTACAATAGAAAAATCAAAGAAGTGTCCAAAGATCAAGTAAATACTTCATCTATGAAGGGAATTCCTATAGGAAAGGTCCTATACCGAACTTTTGAGAACTCTTTTTACCTCCAACATGAGGTAAAACACCTTTTTGTGAATAAGCCTACTTTTACCAAGTACATGGAGGCAGATGAGATTTATAGGAAAATGATAAATATCCAATTACGAGATGCTAAAACATGGGATAAATTAAATGACTTATTGTAGAAACTCACAGTCAAAATGTAAAAATGTATAGTAAGATTGAAAAGCACAGTAAAAGGATAATGACAGGCCAGCCAGACAAAAGTGTATCAGTTGAAAGTTCAGAGTGAATAGAACATCTAGCATGAAGACCAAACAACAAAGCATATATTAACAGGAAAAATATCAAAGATTAAAGACAACATAGCCTAATAAACAGGGACAACAAATAGCAGTTCAATAGTTGTCTCTATCTTCTTGCATGAAGATATTTCTTTCTCATAGATTAATTCCCAAGACAGTTTGGGATATTTTTTGTAAATTGTTTTTTTATAAATACTTCATCATGTGAAGTATTGGGTGTGGATTTCTATACATTTGTAGATTTATTTTGATCATAAGCCTAAGGGTTATGTAGGTTTTAACCCCATACAGAAATTACTTGCATACGAATTCTAAAACATAGAAAATAAACAATGCGAGAGCATAACACATAAAACACATATACACAAAGATTTTCCTTGGATCCCAAAACTGGACTACCAGCATGATTTTTCATTATGTTCCTTTTAATGTTACAATACATATTTATACATGCCGAAGCATCCAATACCATGGACCGAAAAACCATTGTGTTTCAAAACCACAGAACCGAAAGCCATCATGTCCATACCATGTGCGAAAAAATCATGCAAAAAACCATAGTAGATCTACCCAACCTAATATAGGGTCCAAAAACAAAATATTTTCTAGAGTGGGGGTTACCTGCACCCTCAAACCCCCTTTACCCCCCCCCCCCCCCCCCCCACTACGCAATTGACACAACGAAGGGGTGGCTCCGCCGCCCTTCTAACCCCTCGGTTAACAATGTGGGCTAGTCGTGGAAAGAATATAACACAACCCAGCAGGTTATTGTACCAATTTTTCAAGTCAACAGACTGGACCAAGTAATAAAGAGATTGCATTATAGGATTCATGTGTTGAGCTATTACAGTGAAGTATTTTCTTTGTCAAATTTGTTATGTTCTTATGTTTTTCACAAACTTGAATGTTATCTAAAGTTGAATGAATTAAGTGGACATTTATCTCAGAATTTGTTTAAGTACACTCTATTTTGAACAGTTGATCATCTACATGTTTTCTTCTGATATCCAGATCTCAGAATCCTTAATTACTCTCCCATCCTGGTTGACCTCTTTCACTTTCTTCATAATCTAGCCTAAGGAACCCTTAATTTCTCTTTGGATCAAATTGAAATCCACTTCACCATCCAACCTTGAGATCTGAAGTAACTCTGCTATCTTGCCCTGTAGACACTGTTTTTAGAAATTGATCCAATCCTGTTTTCTTGATTTTTGACCCCATAGCCCAATGGTAAAAAAAACCCTCTATTCATATAAGTAAGTGATCCCACCACCAAATCCAAATAAAAACCGAGTACAATCATAACTAGCCTAAAATCAAGTAACTAAAACAAAGTTAAATCATAAAGAGAGAGCCCTCTTTGAGAATTAGGAGGCTAGATCCTAGTCTCCAAAGTTGGTTTGTGGTTACCTCTAATCATTTGTTTCTTAAGAAACTCTAGAGAAATATTGGATTGATAACATATTGGTGACCATACTGGGGACTTTGATCGTCAGTGTAATAAAACTTTAAGGAAACCTTAGATTTCATCTTTTTCCCCTTAAGGTCATTTTAAGGAGTTCATGTTAAAAAGTTTCAAAAAAACAATTAAAAAATTAAAAATTTGGCTCCCAAAAGGACTCACTATACCAAGGCAAATCTAGATCCAAACCCTGCTACAATAGTTGATGACCCTAAGAGAATTTTAAGAAAACCAAAAAAGGTAGAAACTCAAGCAAGTAGTAGCCAGTTAGTTAAAGCAAATTCACTCCCCGAGGAATTATCAACTGTAGAGGAAATTCCATTTGATTTTTCATTTGACCTATCATTGTTTAGAACTAAATTAGAGAATGCAATTCATGAAACTATGTTAGAACCTAATTTTATTCAATTCATTTAGTCAAAAAAGTTGCTTATACATCTAGATCTAGGTAAAATTGTGTTGGATACTTTTGACAAGTTAGAAGCTTTAACATCTACATTGATAAGCCATATAGATGATGCTTACCTTCAACAATCAGTTGAATTAGCTGCCCTCGCTGTTGTTGCCTCTGAAATTTCTACATAATCTTCAATTACTGTAAATAAACCTTCATTTACTACCACCTCACCTATAATATCCACCACAGTTCATTCCCATAAACCAGTTATTCATCAACTTCCTATCCAACCAAACACCTCAACCCCATCTAGTTCATCACCATCCATTTCAAGCCCTTCCTCAAGTGCCACTACTTTACCCCTTAGTCAAACTAGAATCTTAGCCATGACAGACAAATCTGCACCTTTGGTCTTACCAACACAGCTCCATGCCATGACCCAAGATTACCAAAGCAAAATCTTTTTGTTTGATGCTACTAGTTAGTACACTGCCCAACAACATGTGAACAAAATGACTTACTATTTTGAGTTGCATGAGATTGTGATGAATCTAATGTCCAAATGAGGTTGTTTTCCCAAACATCAACTGGGGATGTTAAGAAATGGTTCAAAGCTTTACTTGCTAATCAAATTTCAAAATTAGCTGCTTTTCATAGATTGATTATTGATAGATGGGAGAGAAAGAAAAACCCTCTGCAAATACTTTCTGAATATGATAACATTAGAAGATCTCCTAATGAGTCAGTTCATGATTATTGTACTAGGTTCAATAGCATCTACAATGCAATCCCTACTAGTACTAAGCTTCCACTAGACCCAGCATTGATCAAATTCCCTGATGGTTTTGACACTGATATGTCATATTAGTTAGGAGAAAGAAACCCTGAAACAATGGAACAAATGAAAATTTATCATGTTAGTGTAGAAGCCAATCTATTAGCTTAGAAAGCTAGAATGAGAAATGGAAAAGAGTTGCCATTAAAGAGGAAACTTCCACTTTTGATGGTAAAATAGATAGTTTAGAAAAGAGTGTAGAAAGAATAATGGATAGATTAGAAAACATGGAAAGAAGAACTTAGTGGGAGAATCAACAACCACCCCCAATAAGAAACCCCAACTTCAGGAAGAATCCTAAAACTAGAAAGAATGCAATACCAGATCAACAAATTAGACCCCCCCTTCTAAGAAAACTATGCTGAGGGTTCACAAAACCATGAGGGAGAGGATGACACCCACATAAATCTATTAGGGATAAAAAATGAAGATGATGTTTTTCTTACTCAAGAATAATAGGAATTGTACATGCTGCAACAATTGCAATTAGAATTTGGAGAGTCCTTCAACTTTAAACAAGGCTACGAGTCTGCCATATATGAGGTTCACAAAAATTATAGCCTAAGAAGTAAAAAGATCATTGAAACTCCAACTAAGAGATCAATCCAGATCCAAACTAAAAAGATAATAAAAGCTATTGTAACCAAAGTCCTGCAAATCCTCCCTAGGGGAACTCAAGAAACTTCTAGCCCAAAAATTGTAGATATAACTTCATCTGAAACTCAAACTGAAACTGTTACTCAAATCATTTAAATAAGAGAACTCAAAACAAAACTACTAAAACACAGACCGAAGTGCCTAGTATAGAAAAAGAAGATAAAAACACACAGACCACATTCACTAAGGAAGATCTCATCCAATCAAGAAAAACTCGATTGCCTTTCAACATTAAAACAGAGATAGAAAAATCGAAAATATCAATTCCTTTGACCGAGCTAGTCAAAAATGAATCCTATAGATCATAGATCACTGAAACGTTGAATATAGGTGAAGGAGAGGATTTTTTGAATTTGAATGATGATCAACCTAAGTTATTGTTTGGCCTTGAAGTAAATGGTACACATCAGCAAGGGGGCATTCTTCCTTTCTACATTAGCTTGAACATTCATGACAAAATATTGCATAATGCTATGCTAGACTCAGGGGAATCCCATAGCTTAATGCCAAAGGCAATCATGGGAGACTAAACGTAGATATCACCAGACCATATAAGGACCTCTTTTCCTTTGACTCTAGCCAAGTTAAATGCCTCGAACAGATCAAGGATTTGTGTGTAACTCTAGTCCAGTGCCCAGCAAAGAGTATTGTGATGGAAATAGTAGTTGTTGACATCCCACCATATATGGAATGTTGTTATCTCGCTCATCGGTAGCAAGATTGTAGGGATATTTGCAATTATATATGTCATATGCCACCATCTCTGTTTTTGGTCAACAAAGAAAACTTTGTAGAGAGACCTTGATGAAATACATGGTGAGTAGTGCAGAAAAACCACAGAATTTCCCTATATACTCCATGCATACTGATATGGACTCTTTTATTTTGTGCAATTCAGAACATGACAGAAAGGAAATCACAGCTGTAGAAGGAAAATACAAAATACATGATAGTGAAAACATTTTTCATGAGTCTCTATGGCATTTGGATTTTGATGGATATGTGAATATACTAGGAGCACGCGTAGGGTTCACAACATGGAAAACAATCATTCTAAAGGACATGCATTTAGATTAAACTTTAAATGCACAAATAACATGGAAGAATATGAAGCTCTAATCTTAGGACTACAAATGGTTAGAAAACTTGCAGCCAAGAGAGTTTCTATAATGGGAGAATCAGAATTGATTATTAAACAAATCAAAGGTGAATACTCTGTAAATAATCCCAGACTAAGCCAATATAGAGGGATTATCCTAGATTTGATCAAAGACCTTCTTGAAACCGACTTTGTTGCCATTCCTAGGAAACAGAATATGCAAGCCTCTAGTCTGGCTACTTTTGTTAGTACCTGCAAATTTCCTTTTCAGCCCAACCACCAATACACTGTAGAAGTGAGATATAGGCTTGTCTTACCTAACAATTTGAAGTATTGGCTGATTTTCTGACAAGATTCTCAAATTTATGATTTCATGAATGCTAAAGGTGAGTTTCAAAATTGTAATATAGATACAGATTGCACAGTAAACAATGACATAGATAGTGGGATAGATGTAAATATTTTAGATATAGGTAAACCCACTAATTTCACTAAACTAGAAATAGATAACTTAGAAAATGTAGAAATAGAAGAAATAATGAATGATGATCTTGAAATTCTAAACCTTAAAAATGATTTTTTGCCTAAGGGATTAGTCCCCTTAGAAGATTTGTTTGATTCAAATGATGTAGCTAGGAAACAAAAAATGGAGCCTATAAGAGAAGATATAGAAGAATGCAACATAGGAACTGAAGAAAGACCTAAGTTCATTAAAATATCAAAAACCTTGCCTCCAGATGAAAAAGTTAAATATATAAGTATGTTCAAAGAGTTTCAAAATGTCTTTTCCTAGAGTTATGAAGACCTAAAGTCTTATGACACCAGTGGTGAGCACCAGTATTGCAGCAATAATGTTGCAACTCTTGGGGCTTCCTACTTTACTTTTATCAACCCGGTAGTTCATAACAAACTTGGAAGCGATGGTGTTGTATGCACAAGTACTAGCTCTTACTGCAGGCTGTCACTTGGTTAGTTGGCACAAGTTCACTAGGAGCTTAAGCCAACTTCTATTAATTCTCAGAAGAATCTTTTAACTATGATGAAATAAAGCTAACTCTACGAGGACTATTCTACCTGCAGAAAGAGAAAGAAGATTGGAATGTAAGGCAAACCCTACCAAACCCTAATTTATCCAGCTAACCCTACTTTTGCAGAAAAAGAGATAGAAACTGATGCGATGAGTTCCATTGACTACTAGAAAAGGAAAATTACATTTATTCAAGATACTTTTGAAAATAAATGAGAAGAAAACATCTTTTTGTGCTTTTGAGTGTTCTTATGTGAAATTATTATGCTTGTAATTTATCTGGTTGTGATTGTGTAGAGGCTTGGTGGTGAAGCAAGATGGACTTGGTTTTTGTAGAGCTAGAGGAAGGTGTGGAGAGGTCCTAAGAAGCCCCTAGTACCCTTTTGAATACTTCCATTGTAATCGGATTTCAAAAAACCACTCACAGGAGATTTTACAAGAGGCTACAGGGGATCTACAGGAGGATCTACAAGAGGAGGCTGAGAGCTATTTTTGGAAGTTTTGAAGGTGGAAAAATTATCGTAAAAGGTAACTGAAGGCTAGAAGAAGGTGTTGATGTGTCTGGAGTTTGTCAAGGAAGATCAAGAGGGAACAAGATGGTTGGATTTGTTCAAATGGCAAGAGGGAAGCTTATGGAGAAAAATGCAGAAATTAGGGCAAAGTGGTGAAATGTTGCGAATGACTTGCGAAATCTATAAGAAGTGAGTTGATGTTGGCTTCTTTATGGATGTATGGTAAGTTGAGGTGTCATACAAGAGATCTGCATGTCTACTTAGAAAAATTGATCAAAGAAAGGACTAACTATACCATGGAAGCAAAGATTTCTCTAGCTTGGCCTAATTCCTAACCTACAACCAGAAAATGCTAAACAATAACCTTTGAATAGAAAAACACGCAGAGAGATCTATTGTAAAATAATAGGAAATTATCTAGGCAACTGAATCTGAAGCAATATATTAATCTTTCCAGATCAGGTCATCACACTAGAAATTGCATGGAAGAGCAAAATTGTGTTTTTAGTGGCAGCAATAGTGCCTTGACCTCAAATCATAGTCCCAGAAAGGGAGAAAGGAGATCAAGGCCTGATGTTGGCCTTTTTGAACCTTATTCTGTTACTGCATTAACCTAATTGAGCAACTGAAACAAAAACAGCTATGCAAACCATCAAAAGCAACCTAAGCTAAACAAAGTAAAATAAATCTATGTAACAGAAATTAACTCATGAACTGAAGCAAAAACATATAAGTACAAAGCAAGAGGTGTTGGCAGCTTGTTTTGGGCCCTAACCCAAGAGCTTCAACCATCTGAAAGAGATCAGTGTTGGCTCAAAAACTATTTCATATTCATTATCAAAAGGAATAGTCACATTACATAAATTGTTCTAAAAAAGAAGCTCGAAAATAAGTTGAACAAATGCTGCACAAAAGTATGCAAATTATACTAATGACTAGCTAACATCCAACTAAAAAACTAAGCACCTAAGCCCTGCTATTTATACACCTCAAGCCTCCAACATCTCTCCTAAAATCAAGGAGGTCAGCTTCCCAAAACTGTAGATAAACAACAGTCCTTCCTTACTTGCTCGACTACCGCTTGGATGCACTCATGTGGCTGCTTATGCTCCAAGTTTCTGATGGAGAATTTGAGGTAAGCATTCATAAATCAAGGGGACACCCCCCTACAAATCCTCTTCCCTGTTTTCCTCGAGTATTGGCTGCAAAATGCTCATAAATCCTTTGACTTTGTCCAAAATTGACCAAAAAATCTACATAAAGCACACATTGGACTTCATGGAAAAATGACTAACCCAATTCACTCTATTATCGTAAATATAATAAAAAACATGCAATAAAATAATGAGAATGGTGGATTAAGTTGAATTAAGAGGAAAAAGGAGCCCATATAATTACCCATTTCTGGGGCTCATCATTACCCCCTACTGAAGGTGTTGCTCATCCTCTGAGCAACTAATCTATCTCTTCATCCTTGATGGCCTTGATGATCTCTCTAACATTCCATGCTTTAGATATGAGATCTTCTTCCCTATCATGGAATCCATCTTTGGCATCCAACTTTTCCCACTACTATTTTTCTTCTTCTTCTTTTATGCCTTCTAGCAGTCCTAGCAGCAGTGGAAGATTGAGCTTCAAACTAATCCAATGGGCCTTCAGACTTTGCATAGAGTGCTTATACAGGGGCACTCGTCTTAGTGCTTCTCTCATTCTATTTGGGGAGTGGTACTCCCTGTCCTGTAGGCTGTGGGGCAGTGTGTTCCACCTTCTCATTTAGGCATGAATGCAGTCATCTCTAAGCAATCTCTCCATATTCTCAAAATGTGCTATAGCTTGGGCCTAATCGTTGATATGCTTGGGGGCACTTTGAGGATCAACTGCAAGTTGTTGATGAGTGCTAATTAGAGCCATAGGGTCTCTTGGCTCTGCTCTGATCATCAGGGGTTTATCTTGTTCTTTTGCCATCAACTTCCTGATTTTTGCTGCTCTTTTCTCTTCATGACTCATCAATGATGCCATGACCATCAGCTGTAGGTCTCCCAACCTAGCATTGTGGTCCCATAAGTTCATATCAGTAAGGGCCATGCTATGTGAATAAAATTCTGCCAACTTTGTCTTGTCCTCTGCAGAACTATGCTCACATAAATCCATGAACTGCCTATAATCTCAGAAAGGCATGGTGCCTCTCTGTGCCAAGGTCATGATATGGAATTGTAGACACTGGTCTTTGAGATACACTCCATATGATTTGGTTGCCTGTCTGCATTGTAGTGCCTCCATAGCCCAGCTAGTCATACATGCTAACTAGATTTCCTTTTCTTGCAATAGCTTTCTTAACATTGCAGTCTCTACCTGGGTTTCTCTTTCTTGCAGTTGGGTTCTTAGCATTTCAATGTCTGCCTAGGTTCCTGTTTCTTGTAGTTGTTTTCTTAACTGTTCATTCTCTATTTCTAGGTGATATCTTCTGATTTCTTCCACTTGCTTTACAGTGGCCAGCTCTCTACCCATCTCTCTAAGTCTGCTCTCCATGTGGCCAATGTCTTCCACCCCTTTGGACTTTGCAATTTACATCCATCTATGGATCCTTACTCTTTCTTTTTCTAGCTCAAAGAAAAGATGAACTACAAAATTTTGTGGGATGATTTTCCCACCTTCCAGAAGGTTGTAATAAGAGCCTAAATTGGGTTGGGGGTCTGGTTCTTTGTTTCTGTCTCTCCTTGCTTTGTTTCTTCAACTTTCTCCTCCTCTATCTTGGTTTCTTCCTTCTTCCCTTCTTGTTCTTATAAATCACCAGTTTCTTCACCTTCTCATAAAGCCTCCTGTCACTTTGTTTATGCTTCCTTGGAAAACCAACTATGCAAATGGAGAGAATTTATTTATTTATTTATTTATTTTTTTAAATAGAGAGACAAAGACTATGTTTTTTCCAATCATAAGCAGCAATGTTTTATTAATTTCCTCCACCCAACAGTTGTATTCTCTCCTCAAAAGTTAAACCACTATTAGCATATTTTATATTCAATGGAGGTATGCCAAGAATTGTGCTAAAAATCGTGTTTTTCCTCTCCAAAACAACTTACTGGCCTTCCTGTAGAACTTGTTACTTCTCCTATAGAATTCCGATAGTAGAAAAATGGCTGAAAACGATAGAGGATGATGATTTTGAGGTTATGGTGGTGGTATAGAGCTTACTGTAGCTAAGTGGGTGAGGATGAAATGCAAGAAAAGGTGGTGAAGGAGTTTTGAGGAAGCATACTTATGTTTTCTTTGAGATATTTCCGCTGATGGTGAGCTGGCAAAAATGTGCATTGGCATTATTTGGACTGTTGGTCCCTATTGCAGTGTCATTATGAAACTTTATGTCACCTTCCCGCAACCATTTACATCATTCACGTTGGAGTTCAAAATTATCCGCCACTACCTGTTTTGAGATTCTTATGAGTTGACTGGACACACATGTAAAGTGAAATATGGCTGAGTGTTGTTGAACTAGACGAGGGTGGCTAGTTAGCTGGCGATCGATCTAGTTTAATCTCAACCATCCCATTTGTTCATGCAGTTTTGGATCATACAGATGAAACAGAGGAATGGGTTAGACACTTACCTGCAGGTCGAATGTGTTTGCTGTGAGGTGTTGTGGCCTTTCTTTTTCTGCTTCATGCTCATATTCAGTTGCTACATGTTTATATCCTCTACTGTATGCTTTCTATTGTCTGATGTGTGGCTGTTTATCTTGTTCAGGTATCCTTTGGCTGCATTTGATCTTCAGGAGTCTGCTTCAACCTTAAGATTTACACCCTCATGCTGTTGATGTTAGATTTTAATGGGATAGTGACTTGTTTTGTCCATATCTCCCAAACGGTAGACTGGATTTACCTGAAATTTTTTGAGCATGTTTCCATCATCATTATGCACCTCCCATAGGAAAAGTGTGGTCAATGGATGCACAGATTTTGAAAAAAACGGAAAATGGTTGAAGGTGATGGAGGCTGATTTCTTGGAAACCATGCACTTGAATTAGTTGAAATTTCTTGGGCATGTTACCATCATCTATATGCATCTCCACATAAAACAGTTTTTTAAATGGATGCACGGATATGGAGAAAATGCAAAAATGGTTGAAGGTAATGGAGGCCAATTTCTTGGTAATCATGCACTAGAATTTGCTGAAATTGCTTGAATATGTTACCATCATCCATATGCAACTCCCCTTGAAATAGATTTTTAAATGGATTCACGGTTTTCAAGTTAGAGAAAAATTAAATTTCTGCTCTATTTCTTTTTGTATCAAAGCATCCTACAATTTTTTGGACAGTAAGAAAAAATGAGCTTCGGCTGTAATGCAGACTTGGAAATGATGGAAGAGGGGTTTGAAGATTGCAGAGGGATTTATAAACCCTTATGAAGCTTCCCTATTCTCCAAACTGCTTTTAAAATCCATTTCTAGCTCTGTAATTTCTGCAGGAGTCTCTTGTAGAAAACACAGTTTTCAGAAAAGAAGCACAGTGAGGTGGAAAGAATGTCAAGAATGATGGAGAAGGGTGAGGGAAGGTAGGATAGGTGTTGTTATTGGTTTCAGAGATTTCTTAGCACCTAATGCTGCTTCCTAAAGTTCTCCTGCAGACCTGCAACAAAACTAAAAATTCATTTTTCTTTTTTTTTTCTATTTTTTTTTTAAAACAACTAGGGCGTCTCAAGGAGGTTTTCACCCTAGTTTCCTACCCTAGGCACCTCCAATGGAGGTTTTCACCTAGGGATCTTATTCTCTTTTTATTTTCTCTTCTTTCCAACCCATTGACTGCCTCATGGAGGTTTTAAATCAATGAGCCAATCTAAGCCGCCTCCGATGAGGTTTTCACCTTAGATTTTTATTTTTTCTCTTATTTTTCATTTTTTCTTTTTCCTTTTTTCTCTACCCTACCCTACTTGAAAAAAAAAATCATTTTCAAGTATAAAAATACTTCCAATGGAGCCATGTGCACATCGAGATGACAGAAAAAATGATGTAGAGGCTTGAAATGCATGCTTTGACGGCTATCCAGATTTCAGAAACCAAATGATTTGACTTTGAAGGGATCAAGCATAATTGAGGAAGAGATTACTGCTGCAACTTAATGATTGTCGAGAACCATATTTGAATATAGTTGTGATGTCCTTGGTCCTTTTTCTGATCTGGATCATTTTTCATATCATCTTCTACCATGACCTTCACATCTTCCTCTTTTTGCTAATTTTTCTCTAGAATACATGGAGGATTTGATGGTAACCATGAGGGAGCTCTCTCGATCTCTGATTTTCATGTCGTCTCTTCATCAAGTGTAGCCAATGGTTCTTTTACCTTCTCTTTTGCATCTTCTTCTGTTGGATGTGGTCCTTCAATGATATCAATATAATCTCTTTTTTGCAATACTCTTCCTGAGCTATGGTGAATACCATTGAGCTCAAGAGGAGTTGTTTGGAAGTGTTGTACCTCAGCATTGTAATTGGGTTGAGTTACTCCAATGTGCGGGTTTGGAAATGATGGTTCCAAACTATATACTTGTTGGGCCTATCTGTTGTTCAGGTCTGGGTTCGGCTGGGCGGCCATTTTGGGTTGCCTTGGTGGAGCACGAGGCAATGGATGTGGTTGAACAGGTGGTGCAGGGAAAAGAGTAGGAGGAGAGTTGTACTGGGGTCTCCACCCCTGATGAGATGCATTCCATTGAGGTTGTAGCTGAGCATAGGGTTGAAATGAATGGGTGGCTGGTTAGGCATGATATGGAGAAGTGAAGGACCAAGGAGGAGGCGTGGACTAGGAAGGATGAGCAGGGGGGCCCCAAGAAGGTATGGATTTGACTTGGTTGCGGTTGTAGTATGCCTGAGATGTCCCTTGCATCCCCTACTGGTATGGTCTAGGTCCATGTGACCTATTTTGGTTTATGTAATAGATTTTTTCAGTGACTACTTCAACCCCTTGGTATATAGCTTTAAGTCCAGGCAAGGATGGGCACTTGTCTGTGGAATGATTTTCTTCAGAGATTGAACAAACCTCTATAGAGTTCAATGGGCATTCATTCCTAGGATGCCTCCTGGTGCATCTAGGGCAAAATGGCCAAAGCCCTCTCTGCTTCCTCTTGTCTTCTTTTGATATGCATGGTCAGAATTTGCAACATCTCACTCTTGAGGTCTTCCAGCATGCTTCCAATTTCACCTTTAATGGACGAATTAGAAGAAAATGTACTACTCTCAACATTTTTGTTTTCAGCCATTGGCGCCAGAAGAATGTTTTCTTCTTCTTCTTCCACTATAGGTTCTTCAAATATGTCTAGCTGTTATCTAAGGGTGTTTCTTGATTGCAACCACCGAAGAAGAGAGAAGGTTGGCTATGTGAAGTAGTGGGGGTGTTGGGCAAACATTTTTCTGGATTATCTCTTCTCCTACGAGGCATGAAAGGAAACCTTTTTGGTTGGTTTTTGTTTTTTCTGCTTGTACCTACAAAACTGAAATTGATTGAATAAAAAAATTGCAACTAACTGAAATGGACTTGCTGAAATGAAATTGCAGAATTGAAATGAAAGCAAGGACATGACTAATCTAATTTTTTTGGAACGGAAATTGCATAATTGAAATGAAAGCAAGGAAATGACTAATCTACTTTTGTTGAAATGGAAATTAGGGAATTGAAATGAAAGCACAGAAATGACTAATCTACTTTTGTTGAAATATAATTGCAGAATTGAAATGAAAGTAAGGAAATGACTACTCTACTTTTGTTGAAATGGAAATCGCAAAATTGAAATGAAAGCAAGGAAATGCAGAAATTGAAAGAAACAACTATACTTTTGTTGAAATAAACTACTTTAGCAGAATGTTGCAAGAGGAAATAGAAGAAAGCAGTAATCACAAAATACTCTGACGCTTCGCCGGCAATAGTGCCAAAAAGTGTGGTGAGCACTAGTATTGCAGCAATAATTCTACAACTCCTTGGGCTTCCTACTTTACTTTTATCAACCCAGTATTTCGTAACAAACTTGGAAGTGACGGTGTTGTATGCACAAGTACTAGCTCTTCCTCAGGCTGTCACTTGGTCAACTGGCGCAAGTTCACTAGGAGCTTAAGTCAACTTCTATGAATTCTTAGAAGAAGCTTTTAACTGTGATGAAAGAAATCTAACTCTACAAGGACTATTCTACTTGCAGAAAGAAAAAGAAGATTGGAATGTAAGGCAAACCCTAATTTATCCAACTAACCCTACTTTTGAAAAAAAGAGATAGAAAATAATGTGATGAGTGCCATTGACTACTAGAAAAGGTAAATTACATTTATTCAAGCTACTTCTAAAAAGAAATGAGAAGAAAACATCTTTTTGTGCTTTTGAGTGTTTTTATGTGAAATTATTATGCTTGTAATTTATCTAGTTGTGATTGTGAAGAGGTTTGCTGGCGATAAAAGATGGACTTGGTTTTTGCAGAGGTGGACGAAGGTGTGGAGAGGTCCTAAGAAGCCCCTAGTACCCTTCTAAAGACTTCCATTGCAATTGGATTTCGAAAAACCACTCATAGGAGATTCTATAGGAGGCTGTAGGGGATCTACTGGAGGATCTACAGGAGGAGGTCGAGAGCTATTTTTGGAAGTTTTGAAGGTAGAAAAATGATGGGAAAGGATAATTGAAGGCTAGATGAAGGTTTTGATGTGTCTAGAGCTTGTCAATGAAGAAGGGAACATGATGGCTGGATTTGTTCAAATGGCAAGAGGGAAGCTTATGGAGAAAATGCAGAAATTATGACAAAGTGGTGAAATGTTGCGAATGACTTGGGAAATCTATGAGAAGTGAGTTGATGCTGGCTTCTTTATGGATGTATGGTGAGCTGAGGTATCCTGCAAAAAATCTACACAACTGCTTACAAAAATTGATCAAAGAAAGGACTAACTATACCATGGAAACAGAAAATTTCTCTAGCTTGACCTAATTCCTCACCTACAAACAGAAAATGTTGAACAATAACCTTTGAATAGAAAAGCATGCAGGGAGATATATTATAAAAGAACAGGAAATGATCTAGGCAACTGAATCTGATGCAATACATTAATCTTTCCAAATCAAGTCATCTCACTAGAAATTGCATGGAAGAGTAAAACTATGTTTTTGGTGGCAACAGTAGTGCCTTGACCTCAAATCATAGTCCCAGAAAGGGAGAAAGGAGATCAGGGCATGCTATTGGCCTTTTTGAATCTTAATCTGTCACTGCATTAACCTACTTGAGTAGCTGAAACAAAAACAACTGTGCAAACCATCAAAAGCAACCTAATCTAAACAAAGTAAAATGAATCTATGTAACATAAATTAACTCATGAATTGAAGCAAAAACATATAAGTACAAAGCAAGAGTTGTTGGGCACCTTGGGTTAGGCCCTAACCCAAGAGCTTCAGCCCTCTAAAAGAGATTAGTGTTGGCTCAAAAACTGTTTCATATTCATTATCAAAAGGAATAGTCGCATTACATAAACTATTCTAAAAAAGAAGCTCGAAAATAAGTTGAACAAGTGCTGCAAAAAAGTGCGAAAATTATACTAATGACTAGCTAACATCCAACTAAAAAAGTGAGCACCTAATCCCTACTATTTATACAACTCAAGCCTCCAACATCTCTCCTAAAATCAAGGAGGTCAGCTTCCCAAAACTGCAGATAAACAGTAGTCCTTCTTTACTTGCTCGGCTACCCCTTGGATGCACTCATGTGGCTGCTTATGCTCTGAGTTTCTGATGGAGATTTTGAGGTAAGCATTCATAAATGAAGGGGACACAGCCCTAGAAATCCTCTTCCCTATTTTCCTTGAGTATTGGCTGCCAAATGTTCATAAATCCTTTGACTTTGTCCAAAATTGACCAAAAAATCTGCATAAAGCACACATTGGACTTCATGGAAAAATGACTAACCCAATTCACTCTATTATCATAAATATAATAAAAAACATGCAATAAATTAATGAGAATGGTGGATTAAGTTGAATTAAGAGGAAAAATGAGCCCATATAATTACCCATTTCTAGGGCTCATCAACCAGCATAATTCAACACAAGATACCTATCAAAGAAGATCATAAATATTTTAAACAGAAACTTACAAGAATTAATTTAGTTCTTATGCCATCAATTGAAAAGGAATTGAAAAGGATGTATGATGCCCAAATCATAGCTCCCATTAGATATTCAAATTGGGTCTCAAACCTAGTCACGACTAGGAAGAAAACAGGAGAAATCAGACTCTGGATTGATTTCAGAAATCTGAACAAAGTCTCATTGAAAGATAGCTATCCTCTCCCAAAAATGGACCATATTCTTCAGATGGTAGTAGGTTCATCGAGAATTTCATTGCTTGATGGATTTTCTAGATACAACCAAATCTTAGTTCAACCAAAGGACCAAGCAAAGATTGCATTTACTACTCCTTCAGGTACTTTCATGTATTTGAAAATGCCTTTTGGATTAATGAATGCAGGAGAAACATTTCAAAGTGCTATGGACATAGATTTTGCCAAAGAAATACATGACTTCCTAGTTGTTTACCAAGATGACATTACAACCTTTTCCAAATTTGATAATGAACATCTGGATCACCTAAGAAGAGTTTTCATTAAATACAAAAAATTTTGTATTTCCTTAAATCCCAAAAAGACATTCTTTAGTCTAGAAGGTGGTAAATTATTGGTATAAATAATATCTAAAGATGGAATTAGAATAGATCCAGCTAAAATAGAGACTATCCTAACCATCGCCCATCCTAGAAACATCAAAGAATTACAGTCATTTTTAGGCAAATAAATTTTCTTAGGAGATTCATTTAAAATTTAGGAGAATTAATTAGAGAACTAAATAACATGTTAAGAAAATATTTAGCACTTAAATGGACAGTGGAAGCTAAACAATCTTTTGAGGCCATTAAACAAGCCCTTACCAAAACTCTAGTCTTCATAAGTCTTGACTTCCAAAAAGATTTTATAATTTTTTATTTTGCTTTAGAACATACTATTGCAGCAGTCTTGTTGCAAAAGAATGATCAAGGATATGAAAAACCCATTGCATTTTTCAGTAAATATTTAAGAGATGCAACACTAAAATACAACATAATGGAAAAATAGACATTAACTTTAGTGAAAGCTATTAAACATTTTAGAGTGTACATCTTGTATTCACACATCATTGCTTATGTTCCAAATTAAGTAGTAAAGGACATTTGACACAAAATGGGCCTGAAGGAAAGAAAGGCAAATGGATTTCCACTATTTTGGAATATGACATAGAAATAAAGCCTATCAAACCTATCAAAGGCCAAGGTTTAACTAAACACATGGCTCAATAAAATTGTCAAGCCCTAGATATAAATCTCATTGGTGCCATAGATGAGCAGGAAGAGATGGCGACTCCACAGATCGGTGAACCTTTTACAAATTCACCTTGGTATGCAGATATCATATTTGTTTTACTGAACTTACAAACTCCCCTGGTTTATCTAGAACTAAATCTAGATTTTTAAAAATGAAATAATTGAAATATTGTATCATATATAATGCTTTATTTTGGAAAGGCAATGGTGGAATTCTATTAAATTGTTTACTGAAAGATGAAGCTGATTAAATTATGTAGGAATTTCATGCAAGAGAATGTGGAGGACACTTGTATTGGAAAACTACTGCTAACAAATTTCTAAGGGTTGGTTTTTACTGGCCCACCCTTTTTGCAGATGTTAAGAAACATGTGACCTCCTATCACGAGTGCCAAATATTTGAGGGTAAAAGGAAGCTTTTACCTTTACCTCTCAAACCCATATCCATAGAAGTTCCATTTCAACAATGGGGTTTAGACTTCATTGGAGAAATTCACCTAGCCTCCTCAGTCTAGCATAAATGGATTTTGACAGCCACTGATTACTTACCAAATGGATAGAATCCATCCCTTCTAGACAAGCAACATACTCTATCATTATCTCATTCCTTGAAAAGTAATATCCTGTCAAGATTTGGATGCCCCCAAAATCTCATTAATGATAATGCAACTGCTTTTAAATCCAAGAAAATGGTATACTTTTGTAATAAATATCACATCACCCTTGGCCATTCCACTGCCTATTACCCTCAAGGTAATGGACTTGCAAAATCCTCTAACAAAAGATTTTTCAACATCATTAAGAAATTACTGGAAGACAACAAAAAGACATGGAACAAAAAGTTGGTCAAAAAAGTCCATTGGTACATCTCCTTATTAGCTAGTATATGGAATGGATGTTGTTTTTCCATCCTCTTTAGGAGTACCAGTGATGAAGATCATCCAGGAGTTGCAGGTAGAACAAAATGATATCTAGAGGAGGATAAACCAGACAATACACTTGCAGCAAACTAAAGAAGAAGTCTATGTCAAATCACAAGTAATCCAGGATAAAATAAAAATATTTTTGACAAAAAGACTAAAGCTGATGATTTTTACATGGGTGACAAAGTACTTAAATGGGATTCTAGAAGAGAAGATAAGGGCAAACATGGAAAATTTGATTTTCTCTATCAAGGCCCTTATGTCATTTATGGTTACAGAGGTAACAATGCAATTTTCTTAAGAGAATTAGATGGAACAGATCTACCAAAAGGACCTGTTAATGGTAGAATGTTGAAGCATTACTTATCCATAGATTAACAGTAGTTCACTTTAATTTACTCATTGTATATAACATTGCAGAGTTTAGATTGGATTGGATGGTAATATTTTGAAGTTGAAGCTTGGAGAGAAGGCCCTGAGCTTTGAAGGGTTCACCATCATAAGTATGAATAAAGAAGAATCACAAAAGACCATTTTACAAGTTAACTGTAGTCACAGTTCCAAAGGCTACTAATCTTAAAGTTCTTGACATTTCACCACAAATTCCATCCCCATGTGGAGCCACTGTTAGGGTCCTATAATAATAGGATTCATAATTCTAAATTGGTTATGGTTAGTCTTGTAGTATTGTACATACTTTTGCTTTCTGTATTAAAAAAAAATAATAATGTAAAGAGGGTATGCCCTAAAAGCATAATAAAAGGACAAAAAGAAAGAAAAAGATCAAAAAAGTGAAAAATATGAACCCCAAAAAAAGAAATAAAACAGATCATGAAATTGTGCAAATTCAAATTCCACTACTTTTTACTTTACTCTATCAAATAAGGTTATCTATAGCTTGTTAGAAATGGCACAATCCATGATGGTCAAATAGTTTAATCTTAACTCATTCATGTTTTAAATTTCATGTTGATAGATAGAGAATAATGATCTAGCCAAATTGTTTAACCTTGGCAGCTCAATAGTTAGGTAGAGAATAAAAATGAGCTCATCATCTTAATCTAAGCCATTGGAAGCTATAAGGTTAGAATTAGATAGTTTTATTGTTAAAAGAAAAGGGAATAAAGGGTTAGCAAGCTCAAATGCACCTAATAAAGTGAAGAAAAAAATGTTAGGATAAATAAAGGGTAGGTAGAAGAAAAGTTGCAAATGTACAACATTGCCGAGTCAAAAGCACTTTTATCATGCTTAATCCTATATTTCATATGTAGGAGCATTTATGAGAAAGAAAATATGTTCACGTGTTGGTTTAACTAATTTTCCCTCATTTCACTATGCCCCCACATGTTTATTTGCTAATTTCCCCATTATCCCTTTATCATTTATAAGTCCCCTTTTCCCCTCATTTTTACCCTTACCCCTTGGTTTCACACATTCCCCTAGTAATTACCCTTCAAAAATCATTTCCCTACCCACAACCCCCTTTCCCTAGTGTGAAACCCATTCCCCATTGCAAATATTAACTCCCCCCCTTATTAATTGCCCTATTTCCCTTCAAGACCCCATGAAACCCACTTATCGTAAGTTCCTAACCCCCCCCCCCCTCCCCACATTATTTAATTAACTCCTTGCTTCATATTTCCCCGACAAACCCTTTTAACCCACCAACCATCGGTGTAGTTAAAAAACCCCGCCACATAATCCCTAGTCCCACTTTATTAACACGTTGCTTATATTTAATCTTGACCTTATACGCTAATTAATTACAAGTTGTTGTAATCAAAACCCCAAGCCCACAAATCCCTTTCCCAATTCCCTCCATACATCTTAACCACATGACAATCATTCAATCTCCTACCCCTAGATCCAACGGTGCACATCCATATCACGCGGATTCACTGTCTGGCTGATAGGAGCCCCAGAGCACACGAGATTTGTGGTTCTGCCTGGGCACTATTATGCTATGTGGCAACACTAGATGAGATCTCATGCTCGCGAAGAATACCGCCTACCCTCCAAAAGTGGTATGATGGCCCAGAAAATCAACTCCCCACCTAGACCAAAAACCGCCTATTGTTCATTTATAGCTTCCACGCCAAAATGTGACTATACCCTTTAAAAGGTTGGAAAAGCCCCAATTCACTCTTTTCACTCGTTTTTCACTATAACTGCTGCTCAAGACATTCTGCGACACCCTAAACCTTTGCGATCAAATTGACCACCGTCTGCCACCTAAAGAAGCTCCGGACACCTAATTCAAGCAACCAGTTGATAGTTCAAGATACCATACCCTTTGCATTCACCACTAGACCCAGTTTGTAAGCCAGACTGCCAAATTCTAGGTATTCTTGAGAAAAACAGGAACGACCCTCTCAATTTGAAAATGTATAGTCCAATTGAAAGCTTAATTAATTGAAATTAATTAATAAACCTGCCGAAATTGAAGAGATATTCACTTGTATACCCCAAAACCTTCTTGTACAAACTTTAGCTACCATCCCACTGTTCCAGGGTTTCCAAACCTCACTTCTACAACCACTACAAGCCTAATTCATATCCATAAAACTCAGTCATGGCTTCCCAAACCTCTTTGGACGTGGGACCTCTTTCAACCCCTTTTCCTAGACATCAACCACGTAGCATTACCAGACAAAGATTTTCAAATAAAGGATACTACTTCCCTAGCTTACCTTCTAAAACTCCACTGTTGGAGTAAGCACAGATTCTTAAACCACAATGATGAGATCCACCTTTGGCAATCTGATTTACCAAAGTATTTGTTCCCAGAAGTACACCCATTCCCTGACATCATCCACTTTTGTCATGCATGTTACATTCCTAGCCAAAGGGCTATTATCACCCCTGACCAACAGTTATTATTTACCATCACCGCAAAGTCTATTAACCAAATGTTGCAGGTCCAACCAAGCCCTAATGAGACCCCACTATCTATTGGTGACCTGCTTGACCTATCTGTCAAGTTAGACCTGGCCAAAATAGCCCAAATGTTCTAGACTTTCATTATAGAGGATCACCATACTCCCACAGATAGTCCCCCTTATGCTACCACCATTTTTTCAGAGAGAGGCAGATAGATTATTTCTATGCTCTCTTGCATCTTAGGATATACATCAGATGAGCATGTGGATGAGGTTGTCCTGGCCTTTCTTTCCACCTTTAGCCCAGGCAAGCCTCCTGTTGTTATTTACAACTATGCTTAGTTCATTGCAGATATGATGCATGAACAGTTCACCAGACTACCAATTGAGAGAGTCTTCAAGTACTCCTCTATGTTATTTCATATGTTTTTATATTATCAATCAGATAAATTCTCTATCACCATCGAGAAGTTGGATACCAAAGGGAATCCAAGGTCAGTTATTTATTGGACACCCTTGATCCATAAATACTCCATTGCATTCACCTATAAGGATTTCATTGGTTCATTTGTCCATCCAGTCATGAACATGCTGACCAGTAGACCTCAACCCAGAATCAACCAAGAAATCAAAAGGGTGTTACAGTTAGCCAAGAACAGTAAGTTGGGAGGCTGGAATCTTTACAAAAACCACATACAGATTAGAATTTATGGATGCCAACTTGCCCCTTACAAACTGTCCAAAAATCTCCCTATGAGGATATTTGCACCGGAATATTTTAGGCAGATCATCAATTCTAATGCAGTCAACTTCCTAGAAGCTAGGAAGAAAACCAAATTTAAAATAAAAAATCAATTGGGCCCCTTCATTTTTAATAACAAAGAGGTTGGACCAGAGGCTGGCAAGATGTTGTAGGAAATGAAATTCAGGAACAACTTTATGTGGTAGTATGACCCTCATGGGGTCATAAATAAGTTAAGAATCAAGGTCAAATTGGGACCTTTAATCCACCATCCTAGATCAGATATTGAGAGGTTTTCCAACCAATCAGAATGGTTGGAAAACACATTAATTGACATGGATAGCACAGTAATGGATGTAGAAAATACACAAATTGATGTAGAGAAACAAATTGATGAAAGTTCTTTCCCGTGGGTTCTAGAACTAGGGGAACCCGTGAACATTCCTCCTGTTTTACAGTCCCCAACAAATGAGGAGATAAACCCAAAGAGAAATATGGAGGAGGATTCTAGTTCTACTATGGAAACCACAGATGAGCATTTTGAGCTCAGGAAAAGGCCCAAGCTAAACCCTGTAACTAAACAGGAAGGAACCATTGAATCAATGGAGATCACTGACACTGATACTATGGTGGAAATAAGCAAAGGAAAAACTACTTCAGGAGAAACACAGCAGCCATGAACATCAAACACTCAACTAATTGAGAAATAGCTCAATGTTGAGGTTTCTTCTTTTACCTGGCTAGCAGAAAAGGAAAAAGATATCAAGGATAGGTAAAAGGAGATCAAGTTGAGAAATGAGAAGTCGAAGGCTAAAACATATGCCTAATACTTCAAGCACACACCAGCTAATCAAAGCAAGTTGATGTCAGCTTTTGACATCAAAGCAGGAAAAATGCAGGTGTCCTTTATGCAACCTACTGTTCAATAGCCAAAAACATCAACTGACCACAGAAAACCAACTTCGAGGTGTTGGCCAAGGATGCTCATCCCATTGACTAGATTGAATTCCACAAGTAGGTTGGAGAGATGATCTACTCCACCTTGATAGGGAAGGAAATAGCTACACATAAGCTGCAGAGTTCACTAGGTAACATTATAGCTCAATATAAACTGGAAAAGGCCTCCTCATAGGCTAAGGACAATAGGATCAAGTCATTGGAGGACTTGGTAATTGAGCTAGGCCATGATCCAAATGGCCTCAAAGCTACTAGAAAGTTGATCAAGGAGAAGAATGAGGACATTGCAGCTCTTAAAAAACAATTAAAACTTCCTCATTCAGAGCACCCACAGACAAAAGAGGTCTTGGAGAGAAAAACACATCAGGAAGAGATGATGTACCTGGTTTTACAATTGAATGATCAATTAAAGGAAATGGAAAAGGAGTTAGATAGCTTGATACAGGTAAAATAAGATAGCCTGGAGAATGTCCCTGCCACTATTATCCAAATAGTTACTACTGTAGTACCTTCCACTTTGGCAGCATCATTAGCTCATACAACTCCAATGGCTACATCACTGCCAACTTCTACAACGTCTACATCAGCAACAGGATCAACAGGTGATGAGGAAAGTAAGTTGGTCAAAGAAATGGAAGACATGTCCATTCAGACCACTGAAATGAAAAAGCTCAAGGAAAAGGTAACCAGTCTAGAGGCTGACTACAAGCTTGCCCAGATTATGCACAAGGAAGAAGTACAAAAATTCACCAAGATGAATGAAAGAATAAAAAGCTTGGAGAAATAATTAACTTTGAAAGAACCCATAGGCCAGGCTAAGGAACAATTGTGGGCCAATATCATTAACTTTGTCAATAATATTTGGCCATCCATCCAAGTAATTTTTGAATAGATTGACTTCGTAAAAGAGGCTACAGAAGCCATACAGAGAGTAAAATCAAAACTGGGAGACATGCCAAAGGAAGCTGCAAAGATCATTAACTTCCTCAACTCCAAAAATAAGTATGAATTCTAGGAATTAGAGATGCCTGACAGAATAGGTACATTATTGGAAGTAAAAAGGGTCCTCACCAAGAGGAATTTAATGTTAAACCTTGAAGATAACTACTAGACCATGCAATTGGTTAAAGACAGATTCACGGTTATGTTTGAAGTTTTGAGGCAAAAGGGTCTGCCGAATCCCTTGGTAATAAATGACAAGTTAATGCCACAGGAGGACTATAATAGAAAAATCAGAGAAGTGTCCATAGATAAAGTAAATAATTGATCTATGAAGGGAATGCCTACTGGAAAGGTCCTATACCAAACTTTTGAGAACCTTTTTTACCTCCAGCATGAGGTACAACACCATTTTGTGAATAAGCCTACTTTTACCAAGTACACGGAGGCAGATGATATTTATAGGAAAATGATAAATATCCAATTACCAGGTGCTGAAACATGGGATAAATTAAATGACTTATTGTAGAAACTCATAGTCAAAATGTAAAAATGTACAATAATATTTAAAAGCACAATAAAAGGATAATGACAGACCAGCCAGATAAAAGTGTATCAAATGAAAGTGTATTAGTTGAAAGGTAGGAGTGAATAGAACGTCCAGCGTGAAGACCAAACAACAAAGCAGAGATTAAAAGGAAAAATATCAAAGATTAAAGATAGCACAACCTAATAAATAGAGAAAACAAACATCAATTCAATAGTTGTCTCTATCTTCTTGCATGAAAATATTTCTTTCTCCTAGATTAATTCCCAGGACAGTTTGGGATAATTTGTAAATTATTTTTGTATAAATACTTCATAATTTGAAGTAATGTGTGTTGATTGTTATACATTTGTAGAGTTATTTTGATCATATCCCTAAGGGTTATTGTACCAATTTTTCAAGTCAGCAGACTCGACCAAGTAATAAAGAGATTTCATTACAGGATTCATGTGTTGAGCTATTACAGTGAAGTATTTTCTTTGTCAAATTTGTTATTTTCGTATGCTTTTCACAAAATTTAATGTTCTCTAAAGTTGAATGAATTAACTGGAAATCTATCTCAGAATTTGTTTAACTATACTCTATTTTGAACAGTTGATCATTTACATGTTTTCTTCTGATATTCGGATCTAAGAATCCTTAATTGCTCTCCCATCCCGGTTGACCTCTTTCAATTTCTTCATAATCCGGCCTAAGGAACCCTTAATTTCTCTTTGGATCCAATTGAAAACCACTTCACCATCCAGCCTTGAGATCTGAAGTAACTCTGCTATCTTTCCTTGTAGACACTATTTTTAGAACTTGATCTAATCCTGTTTGCTTGATATTTGACCCTATAGCCCAACGGTAAAAACATCCCTCTATTCATTTAAGTAAGTGATCCCACCACCAAATCCAAATCAAAAACCAAGTACAATCATAACTAGCCTAAAATAAACTAACTAAAACAAAGTTAAATCATAAAGAGAGAGCCCTCTCTAAGAATTAGGAAGACTAGATCCTAATCTCCAAAGTTGGTTTGTGGTTACCTCTAATCATTTCTTTCATAAACAACTCTAGATAAATATTGGAGTGATAACAGGTACCATTTGAAGAGATTTTTGACATTGATGATATAGCCAAGAAACCAAAAATAGAACCAGTAGGAGATGATGTAGAGGTTTGTAACATAGAAACTGTAGAGAACCCCAAAATTTTCAAATTATCTAATTGCCTACCTCATGAAGAAAAACAAAAATACATTGAGCATTTTAAAGAATTCACTGATCTGTTTGCCTGGAGCTATGAAGACCTAAAATCTTATGATACAAGTATCATTCAACACACCATTCCCATCAGGGAAGATCAAAAGCCTTTTAAAGTGAAATTGAGGAGAATAAACCCAGTTTTACGACCTTTGATAGAAAAGGAAGTCAAGAAACTTTTCAATGCAAAGATCATTATACCCCTTAGATTTTCAAAATGGGTCTCAAATCTAGTACCTACTAGGAAGAAAACATGTGAAATTAGGGTTTGTGTAGATTTTAGAAATCTTAACAAGGTTTATCTTGAAGATAATTATCCCCTCCCTAAAATGGACCACATCCTACAAAAGGTAGTTGGCTCTAGCAGAATCTCGCTACTGATGGTTTCTCGAGATAAAACTAGGTTCTGGGTCATCCTGATGACCAACACAAAACAACATTTACTATGCCATTGGGCACTTTTATGTATGTAAAAATGCCTTTTGGCCTTATGAATGTTGGGGCCGCTTTCTAAAGAGCAATGGACATAGCCTTTGCTGATAAAATTGGCAAGTTCACACTGATTTACCTAGATGATATAACTGTGTTTTCAAAGACAGATGAAGAACACTTGCTCCATTCAAGAAGAGTTTTTGAAAAATCCAAAAAATATGGTATCTCCTTAAACCCTAAGAGAACTCTTTTCATTTTAGAGGAGGGAAAACTTCTAGGACATATCATTTATAAATGAGGTATTAGAATTGATCCTAACAAAGTCGAATCCATATTGAAAATTGACCCTCCTAGAAACAAGAAAGAATTTCAATCCTTCATTGATAGGATAAATTTCCTTAGAATATTTATTCCTAACTTGGCTTCAATTTTAAGATCTATTAGAAATATGTTAAAGAAAGACATGGAAATAAAATGGAATTCTGAAGCCAAGAAAACCTTTAGTGAAGTAAAGTTAGCTTTAAATACTGCTCCTGTTTTGATAAGCCCTGACTTTACAAAGGATTTTATTATTTTTTCTTTTGCATTTGAGCATACAATTGTTGTTGTTTTATTGCAGAAAAATAATGAAGCCCATGAACAACCCATGGCTTTTTTTCAGAAGAGCTCTGAGGGATGCATCACTCAATTACAACATCATGGAGAAACAAGCCTTTGCTTTGGTAAAGGCATTAAATGATTTTAGAATATACATCCTCCATTCTCATATCATAGCATTTGTCCCAAGTTTTGTGGTAAAATATATTTTAACACAAACTAACCCAGATGGCAGAAGAGGGAAATGGATAGTTGTAATCCTAGAGTATGAAATTGAAAACAAACCAACCAAGCTCATCAAAGGTCATGGATTGACAAATCTAATGGTTGACTCCAATTTTCATTCACTGGATATCAATTATATTGTTGCATTGGATGACCAGGGAGAGATGGGGACTCCATAATTATCAGAAGCCTTTTCTACTTCACCATGGTATGTAGACATCATCTTTGTACTACAAAACTTACAAGCTCCTCCTGGTTTAACCAAAACAAGATCTAGATCTTTGAAATTGAAAGCCATGAAATTTTGTATTTTAGATCAAAATGTATATTGGAAAGATTCTATAGGTACTTTACTAAATTGTTTACTGAAAGATGAAGCAGACAGGGTCATGGAGGAGTTTCACCAAGGAGACTATGGAGGCCATTTGTATTGGAAAACCACAACCAAAAATATCCTAAGGGATGGTTTTTACTAGCCCACCTTCTTTGCAGACGTACATAAGAAACTCACCACTTGTCACTAGTGTCAAATATTTGAAGGCAAGAGAAAGCTTTTTCCATTACCATTGGAACCCATTTCAGTTGAAACTCCTTTTCAGGAGTGGGGCTTGGATTTCAATGGTGAAATCCATCCCATCTCGTTAGGCTAGCATATATGGATCTTAACAGCCACTAATTACTTTACCAAGTGGATTGAGGCTATCCCAACTAGGCAATGCACAGATATTGTCATTATCCAATTTTTAGAAGGTAACATTCTGTCTAGGTTTGGATACCCCGATAAGATTATCACTGACAATGTTGTTGCCTTTATGTCAAAATGGTTGATTTTAGTAACAAATAAAACATAAGTTTAAGACACTCATATGCCTATTACACACAAGGAAATGGGCTAGTTGAGTCCTCCATCAAGATTTTAGTTAACATCATTAAAAATCTACTTCATGAGAATAAAAATCCTTGCATAAAACGTTGATTAATGCCTTGTGGGCTGACCGAATTAGTGCCAAAAATTCTATTGGAATGTCTCCATTCCAGCTAGTATATGGGGTTTATTTTGTGTTTCCTATTTCTCTGGGAATTCCTATGTTAAAATTGTTACAAGAATCACAAGTGGAAACTAATGATTTACAAAGAAGGATGAACCAGACCATATAGTTGCAAAAATCCAGGGAAGAGGTGTATAACAAAACTTGGCTTGTTCAAGACAAAATTAAAAAGATATATGACAGAAGAACAAAAGCAGATGACTTTCAGTTAGGTGACTTGGTATTAAAGTGGGACTCAAGGAATGAAGACAAAGGAAAGCATGGTAAGTTTGATAGTTTTTGGAAAGGGCCATATAAAACTGAAGCTTTCAAAGGAAATAATGCATTTTTCCTAAACGACTTTACTGAAGAAGCACTGCCTGGTGGACCTCTAAATGGCAAACTTGTCAAACACGACTTTCCTCAAAGTTAAATTGATTTCATCTAGATTCATTGTACATATTTTTTTGATATTTCTACACAAGAGTGAGGGTAGCTCACATAAGAATTTGAAGACCAAGGAAAAGGCCCTAAGCTTCTGATGATTTGTTACCCATATTTATGATTGACAACAGATGGATCAGATTCAGTTTCGCAATAAAGACAATCTTCACAATGGATCAAGGCTATTGATCTACAAAGTTCTTGACACCTCACAAGGAGGGTGCCATCCTCGTTGGAGCCATTGTTAGGGTCCTATATTTCATAGGATGACCTGATTGTAGCTGTAATTTTGTATATGAGATGTTGTAAATAATCTTCCATTCTGCAAATTTATTTCCAAAGAAAAAAATAGAAAATTAAAGAAAAAGGGGAAATTAAAAATATATAAGTGAAAAGAACAAAAATCAAAATATGAAAAAAAAGGAAAAAAATGAAAATACCCCATAAAAAATATAGATGCAAGTGAGCAAGTTAAAATGGCACTTAAAAAATGAAAAATAAATCAGTGTTACTTTTTAAATTTTCAATAACGTGTGTAGCTTGTTTAAATTCCACATTGATTAGGAGAAGTAGATTAGTTAGTTTTAATCACACAGTTTAAGCGTGATTAAGATAGATTAAAGAAAATTAGGATAGATTAGTGAAATAATCAACCATACAATTTAATCATGGTTGAATTATACTAGTTAGAATAAAAAACGATTAACCACAATGGTTAAGCATGGTTAATTAAGTTTTAATGCTAAGTTTGATTTGCTAAAGTTAAATCACATTTTAATTGATAAATAAAGTGTTGTGTATGCGACACATTTTTTCATGGCACGATAAAGGTGAGGCACACCTTTCCAACGGCTCTAATCCACCCTGCCCAGATCAACAATGGGAGATTGTCTTCGGCCCACTTGAGCCCCTCAAAGGTTTAACCGACGAGGGGGTCCAAAAAGGTGGTATCTTTTTATGACGTGGCAACACTAGGCTATTTCGCACCCCCTTGGCTTTTTCATACTTACCGCTCCGACCCCCCTCCGAAAATCACCATCCCGCATTTTCCACTCGATTTGTCTTACCTCTCGCCATGTGGACTCCCTCATCCCCACATTTTCTCCCATGCCCGTCGTACTCCTCCACTGCCTATCCTCGACCTCATGCCTGTGGACCACACTCCCCTTCTGCAAAAGCAAGTTCTTGTCATTACTCCTTTCCCCAATAAGATCCTACCACTTGGCACTCCTGCCACAATGTCAGAAAACCGTTGCCCAATTAATGACTTTCCCATTTCTTGCAACAATGGCCCCACTCTGTTATAATGATAAATCAGGAACAATAATTTCAATTTTTATTTATAATTTACCATAAACTTGTTATGCCCCTTCTTTCTCCATTTTATGATAGGTAGTTAATCATGATAATTGTTGTGCACAGCCAACTAGAACCAATTCGCTCTATCATTCAGTCAGTGACCAACATAATCAACTGTCGCGACCAATTACCTAGCCTACAATTTGTATTTGGACATCAATTTCACCTATTTTTCCCATGTAACTCTGAATTCCCTACTCTTTCCTCTTCGATAATGGCACCTAAAACATCTAAATCCTCCAATGACAACCCTATGATGCCCCTACTATAGACCTAGATCACCTACAACTAGTGGACCAGCAATACAAGATTATTGAAACTAATTGTGAGTTTGACCTCTATGAGCTTCACAGTTGTTTGAAGTAGAAGTATCTTGACCTAAGTGATGAATTGGGCCTATGGGAGTCTTCCCTACCCCAATTCATTTTCCCTCAGACCTATCACTTCCCAGAATTCATGTCCTAGTGCCAATTTCACTATATCCCCAACCAAAGAGAAATTGCGGCCCAGAATCCTTTTCACAATTTCTACAAACTCTATCTCTTAGATGATACAATTGCCAAATTATGACTCCCTAAAGCCAATTTCAATAGATTCCATCATGGAATTATACAAAAACCTATCCTTCCCACAAAGAGCCAAAATGTTTGAGATTTTTCTCCATAGGATGCCCAATTACCTAAGAGAAACCCACCTACTCATCCTCTATGTTCCCTGAGATGACTAAATAGGTAATTTCCACCATTTCATGCATACTTGGCTATCAATTCATTCAATGTGTTTAAGAATCCATTGTTGGTTTCCTATCAGTTTTTACAACTAGCTAGAAACCCTCTATTTTCAATTACAGTGAGTTCATTGTAGAGTCAATCCATGAACAGCTCCTCAAGTTCTCTACTGAGGGGAATTTTAAGTATTCTTCAGTATTGTTGTATGTATTTATTCATCCTCAAGTAGACAGATTTTAATTTCCTTTGCCGAAGTTAGATGATTAGAGTAATCTACAGTCTATAATCCTTTGGACCTTCTGGGTGAGGAAGAATTCCACCGAGTACTCTTTCTTAGATTATGTTGATCAGTTCCTCCATACAGATTCCATCTTACTAAACAATGATGTAAAGCCTAGGATATGACCATAAATTCAAAGAATTTTGCATCTCGGCGACCAAATCAAAACATGAGATTGGTATTTATACCAAAATTACACATAAATTAGAATTTATGGGTGTGAGTTTCCACCCTACAAGCTTCCTAATTTTGTTCCTATGAGAATCTTCTCATTATATATTAGGCAGATGATGCATATGGATGACTTACATTTTTTTGCAGCAAAGAACAAGTCCCAGTTCAAGATCAAAGCACAAGTGGGACCATTTATTTGTAACACTAGGGCAGTAGGCAAACATGCAAATTCACTCCTCAAACAAATGAATTTTAAATTGATTTTTACCTAGTCATATGACCATTTTGGAATCATATCCAAGGTGAGTGTGGAACAAAAAACCACTCCTTATAGTCATTCTCCAAGACCATAAATAGAGAAGTTCATGAATGAAAATCAGGGGAGGAAAATACACTACAGGAGGCAAAGGAATAGATCATATATAAAACAACCTCACAGACTCCATTGCCTCAAGAGAAAAAAGACAAGAGACCAAGGGGGGGGATTCCCCTTCAGTGACAGATATTAGAGTCAAATAATTCCTGATTTACAAGAAGAAGCACAAGACTAGTTCTTATCCAGTTTTTCAACATGAGGATGAGGGGCAGACTACTATAGTTCTGACAGACCATCATGCTTATATCTAAGGAGAAGACATATTCATAGGATCTCCAACCTCCTCAAATTCCAAAGGTCCTTCAAATACAAATCAAACATCAGAATTGGTTCAGGACGAGGATGAACCAAATATATTTGCAAAATATAGGGAAATCAAGAAGAATAATTAGTAGCTCAAAACCTCCACATACACCGAATTCTAGAAACAAACAAATTCTTCACAGCACAGGCTTCTTTCAACCTTTGGTATAGAGAAGTGGAAAATGAAAATTTATTTCCTCTAAACACGGATTCCATTTCCCAAGACTCCAGCTAATTACAAGACATTATTCTTCTCATTTGATACTAAGTAGATTCACCCCATCAACCAAATAGACCTGCATAAATAGACCGGAGAAATGATGTACTCTAGCTTGACCAACACTACTATGGAAGCTTCGAAGTTGCAGGCCTCACACAACAATATATAGTCACAATTAAAACTTTAAAAAAAATCATCTTTCGCTAAGGACACCGGGATTAAATCATTGGAGGACCTGGTGATTAAACTAGATATGACCCCAAAGATGTAAAATTAGCATAGGAGATTGTAATGAGGAAAAGGGTAGACATAGCAACATTGAGGAAACAACTCAAACTTTCCTCCACTGAGGATCCCCCAGCTAGGGAAGTTGGCTAGCTAGAGAAAGAAAAAGAAAACATGTTCAAGATAATAATTGAACAAAGCAGCCAAATCAAATACATGGAAGTGGAGATGGAAAAATTTCTCAGGGAAAAGGAGCAATCATCACAGCTAGCTATAGTGCCTCTAACAGAAATCCCTATTTTAGTATCGACCGCAACACCAGCACAAGGTACATATTCTCCAAATGAATTAGTCAAATCCATGGAAGACCTATCCGTTCAAAGGCAAGAAATTGAAAAGTTACAGGCTCAACTCAAAACTTTGTAGGATCTTAAACTCCATATATAATTTCTTATGTAGCAAAGTTGTAGAAAACTCATAGGGTCCCTCAAAAGATTGAACAGTTAGAAAGTGAGTCAGCCATGGCCCAGACTATAGCAGAAGCAAAGGAGACCATATGGATAGAGACTAATGAGGTCATGAATGAAATATGGCCCTCAATTCAAATATATTTGAATAGCAATAGTTGATTAAGAAATCAAAAGAGGCAGTTGCAAACATAAAGGCAAATTTGGGATAGAAGCTTGGAGAAGCTACAATTTTAGAAGTGAGAAGGGTCCTCACTAAGAGGAACCTAATGCTGCAATTAGAGAATAAATGCCACAACATGGAGTCTAGTGTCCAGAAATTCCACAGAAAGTTTAATGCACTTAATTTAAAAGGATTGCCAGGACTGATAGGAATGGGAGACCAGCTAATGATTTTAAAGGACTACTACCATAAGCTATACACTATTTCCTGAGATAAATCAAAATTTGCAGGTATTAAAGGAAGTATCATAGGGAAGAATTTTATGAAAGCTATAGAGTTCAACCTATTCATCAAGCACAATATCAAGCACTTGTTTCTCTTCAAGCCTAATTTTCAAAAGTATACTAAGGTAGATGAGACTTACAAGAAGTTAATAAAGTTTACTATCCCAAGTGAAAAGCGTTGGGATAATGTATGTGAATTGATGGAGTAAAAAAGCTTCACCTCCAACAAAAAGACAGCAAGAAAACACTTCTTCAGGCCCAGTCATCAAAAACATCATCAAGAATAGTGCCAGCCGTTTCAGTTTTCCTATATGTGTGTTCTAATTTTGTAGAAAATATATGAGATATTTTGTAATAAATCTTGATATTTTATGCCAATATATTTAGATAGAATTTGTATAAATACTTTAGAATTTGAAGTATTAATGTCGCAATTCATATTGAGAAATATTACCATCTATTGTAAAGTTGTTCACTGAGTTCAAGTGACCTTTTGCATTAGTACAAGACAAGTTGTTTATAGGATTCATGTTGTTGGGTTGTGTTATATTCTTTCCATGACTTACCCACGTAGTTAACCCGAGGGTTAGAGGGGGGCCAAAGCCCCACATTCATCATGCTAATTGCGTAGCAGGGGGCTCACAATGGGTTTGATAGGTGCAGGTAACCCCACTCTATGGGGTCTGGGGTAGCGCCCTGGAAAATTTCGGTTTGGAACCTATTTTAGGTTGGGCAAACCCACCTATGGTTTTGTGCATGATTTTCGCACATGTTTTTGGACGCAATGGTTTTCAGTCCATGGTTTTGGACGTGATGGTTTTTGGTCCATGGTATTGGATGCTTCAACATTTATAAATATGTATTATAACATTGAAAGGAACATAATGAAAATTCAAGCCTGGTAGTCCCAGTTTTGGGATCCAAGGGAAAATCTTTGTGTATATATGTTTTATGTGTTATTCTCTTGCATTTTTTATTTTTTGTGTTTTAGAATTCATATGCAGGTAATTTCTATACGGGTTTAAAACCTACATTTGGTATCAGAGTTGTTTTGGCTTCAAGGAGATGTCTTTGTTGCTGAGGGGTTTTGCTCAGGCCTATGGTAGACCCTACTCAGTGGGAGATCTACGAGATCGATTTTGGTGGTGAAAGAAGATGGCGAGCAGTGGAAAGATAGAGATCGAGAAATTTAATGGTCAGAGTTTTGAGTTGTGGAAACTCAAGATGGAGGATCTGTTGGTGGATAAAGATCAATGGATCGTGGTAGATCTGAGTACTAAACCAACAGGAGTGTCTGATGAAGAATGGAAGAAGTTGGATCGGAAGGCAAAGAGCACAATACGATTGTGTGTCTCAGATTCAGTATTTCTGAATGTATCAGGGGAAGCTACAGTGAAGGCTTTGTAGGACAAGTTAGGGGCTTTGTACCAATCAAAGTTTCTTATGAATAAATTGTTCCTACGGAAAAAGCTGTATAACCTAAGGATGAAATATGGAGACTCGGTGTTAGAGCATCTGAATGTGTTTAATACTATGGTAAGTCAGTTATCGTCTGTTGATATCAAAATTTCAGATGAAGATAAGTGCATTAGTTTGTTGTGTTCTCCACTAGATTCGCAGGATAGTCTCGTTATTGCAATAGGTAGCAATGCAATGGCCTTTCCGTTTGATGAAATAGTCTCATCCTTCCTGATAGAGGAGATGAGATGGAAAAATATGGAGATCCAGAATGGTGATGCCTTGCCTGTAAGAGGGCAGTCCTAGAACAAAAACAAAAATAAGTCATCGAGTGGGAGGTCTAAATCTAGAGGAAGATATAAATCTCCAAGAAAACCTGTAAAGGTGGTGTGCTGGAAATGTGAAAAGGAAGGGCACTACAAAAGGGACTATAAATCTAAAGCTCCTGACAAAGGAAAGGGATCTGATGATGCTCCTTCTGTAGAGGAGAAAACCACCTTAGATGAAGGTGGCGATGTGCACTTGGCTTCTTCAAGTATAGATGTAGATTATGAGGCATGGTTGATTGACTCAGGTGCATCCTTTCACTTCACTCCCCATAGAGAGTGGTTCTACGAGTATGATAAATATGATGGTGGTGATGTCTTCTTAGGGGATGATAGGAAGGCTCGAATCGTTGGTCGCGAAAAGTAAAGTTGAAGTTGCAAGATGGAAGGGTTAGAACACTTCTGGGTGTTCTACATATTCTTGCGTTGGCTAGAAATCTGATTTTTGTAAGCAAGTTGGATGATGTAGGTGTAAAAAAAATGTTTGAGAAGGATACCTGCAAGATGGTTCGTGGAGCACTGGTATTGATGTGGGGAGTTTAGATTGGAACTTTGTACAAGCTACAAGGTAGCATTGTTTTTGATGGGTGCAATAGTTCTATGGTTCTTGAAAGTGGAGCAGAAAATCTAGTGGTCTCTGTTATGCTCTTAACTTGCAAATGATACCCAAATACAGAATATGCGAAGAAAAGAGACCCAGAACACAGAATATGCGAAGAAACGATACCCAGAACATAGAATAGCAATGATTTTCTTATTCAGAGAGTAATGTTCACTTGCCTCTTCGAGGGGGCAACCTCCAATAGAGCAGAGCTCGATTACAAAATAAGACACTATACTCCTCGCAGGGAGTTTCTATCCTTTATATATGACTCATACGTGCAATACCACGGGCCAATACCACGTATTACTAATACCATCTATCTAATACTACGGCCCATTTGCAACTAACTGTGGTTCCGTTATTAATGCGGATTAACCACTTACAATTATTAATATGGGCTTTATTGACTCTTGACTATGACGTGGTCCCATTACATAGATAAGGGGGTTAGGGTGGGACCCTAACATGCCCACCCCCTTAAGACTAGCCTTGTCCTCAAGGCTGAAGCTGCGAAAACTGCTGCAGAATAGTGGCTGGCTCCCAAGTTGCATCTTCTGGAGAGGTGTCTTTCCATTTGATGGGAGTTCCTTAATCATGCGGTCGTGCATTTGCTTGACTCGTGTGTCGAGGACCTGTTCCGGTTGAAGCCAGATGGATCCTTCTTCGTCCAATTTCGGTAGACTAGTCTGAATTTTGCAATTGTTCCCAATCACTTTCTTGAGGCATGAGACATGAAAAACTGGATGGATTTTTGCAGTAGGTGGCAAAGCCAACTTGTAGGCCACTTATCCAATGCGTTGAAGTACTTGATATGGTCTGTAGAATTTGGGAGAGAGTTTCCGACATCCCTTGTCTTTGAGTGATGTTTTCTTATATGGTTGGAGCCGTAAAAAGACATGATCCCCTTCTTGAAATTGGCGCTCTGAGCGATGCTGGTCTACCTGTTGCTTCATGTGGTTCTGAGCTTGATGAAGATTCTCTTGAAGATGGGCGAGCATAGTTGCGCGTTGTTGTAGGAGTTGATCCATTGCTTGGACTTTTGAGCATCCCTTGAGATATGAAGTAGGTGAAGGTGGGAGTTGACCATATACTGCTTCATAGGGAGTCATTTTGGTGGTGGCATGATAGTTGGTGTTATACCACCATTTTGCCAGAGGTAGCCACTTTACCCAAAGGTGTTGTTTTTCTGAAGTAAAACACCTAAGGTAGGTTTCTAGACATTTGTTGACTGCTTCGGTTTGACCATCTGTTTGCGGATGGTAGGAAGTACTGAGTTTTAGTTGAGTGCTTTGTATTCTGAAGAGTTCCTGCCAAAAATTGCTGGTGAATATCGGGTCGCGGTCGGACACAATAGAAGTGGGCATGCCATGCAATTTGAAGATCTGTTCCATGAAAGTTTGAGCAACCAAGGTGGGTGTAAATTGTTGGGGAAGAGCGCAGAAATGAGCATACTTCGACAATCGGTCCACAACCACCATGATGACTGGCTTGTTCCCCGACTTTGGAAGACCTGGAATGAAATCCATAGAAACCCTTCGTCCAAATTGATGCCAGAATGGGCAATGGTTGTAATGTGCCTGGTTTGTTGACGGTTTCCCCTTTGTGGCGTTGACAGACATCGCATTCTTCTACGAAGGTAAGGATGTTCTTTTTCATGCCTGTCCAAAACAATGATCTTCTGGTGCGCGCATACGTCTTCTGAAAGCCCAAATGTCCTGCAATGGGAGATGAGTGCAATTCTGCCAAAATGCGACTTTTGAGGGTGGATGTTGGTGATATTACGACTCTGTCCTTGTAGCGAAGAATATCATCCTGCCACAAATATCCCTTGGTGGAATGTGGATCTTCCTGTAATTGAGAAATGAGTTGGGAGAGCTCAGGGTGTGAAAACCATTCTCTGCGAGCTTCTTCAATCCATTCTGGAATGGGGAGGGAAATAGCTAGCAGGTACTTTCCTCCTCAAATTGGTGAGATAATGCATCTGCTACACTATTGTCTTTCCCTTTCTTGTAAATGATCTCATAATCATATCCCAGCATTTTGGCTAGCTATTTATTTTTTTGTGGGGAGGATAGGCGTTTCTCCAAAAAATATTTAAGACTGTGATGATCTGTGTGGATTTGGAAATGTCGCCCCAATAAGTAAGGTCTCCAAGTGTCGACTGCATGTAAGATGGCCATCATTTCCTTCTCGTATGTAGATTGGCCCTGATTCTTCCCACTGAGTTGTTGGCTTGTGAAGGCCAACGGTCGCCCTTCCTGCATTAAAATTGCCCCAATGCCTGTACCCGAAGCATCACATTCAATGACGAAAGATTTGGTGAAGTCAGGTAGTGCTAAAACTGGAGTGGAACTCATGGCATTTTTTAGAGCTGTAAAGGCCTGTTGGGATTCCTCAGTCCAGAAGAATGAATATTTCTTTAGGAGTTGGGTGAGGGGTTTCTCTATGCGACCATAGTTGCAGACAAATTTACGATAATAGCCTGTGAGACCCAAAAATCCTCGCAAACTCTTCAAGGTCTTAGGTTGAGGCCATTCCTGCATTGCTTGGATCTTTTTGGGGTCCACCTTGACACGCTCACGCCCCACAATGTGGCCCAAATACTCTACCTCTGCCATGCCAAACGAACACTTGGACATCTTGACAAATAATTTATGCTTGCGGAGCAGTTGCAAGAGTAAATCTACATGCTGAAGATGTGCGGCCCAAGTGCAACTATAGATGAGGATGTCATCGAAGAAGACAAGGACAAATTTCCTGAGATATGGTTTGAGAATGTGGTTTATAAGGCTCTGAAAAGTAGAGGGGGCATTACAAAGACCAAATGGCATGACCAGGAATTCATAGTGGCCTTCATGAGTTCTGAAAGCAGTCTTGGGTATGTCGACTTCCTTCATGCGGATCTGGTGGTAACCTGAGTGAAGATCCAAATTCATGAAAAAATGAGCCCCGTTGAGTTCATCCAGCAAATCATCAACCATCGGGATGGGAAATTTATCTTTGACTGTCAGCTTATTGAGGGCCTTGAAGTCAGGACACATCCGCCACTCCCCATCTTTTTTGAGCACCATAACCATTGGGGATGAATAAGGACTGACTGGGACGAATGACCCCTGCTTCCAAAAGTTCCTTGATGATTTTTTCTATTTCGTTCTTTTGGGTGAACAGATATCTGTATGGGCGCACATTTGGGGGTTGGGCCCCTGAAACCAAGGTGATGCTATGATCATGTTCCCCTCGCGAGGGTGGAAGCCCTTGAGGCTTGTCAAAGACCGACAGATGGTTGTTTAAAATCTGTTGCATCT
>APFE031143724.1:0-13070 GCA_000404065.3 Pinus taeda | reverse complement strand
TGTATAAATATGTATTATAACATTGAAAGGAACATAATGAAAAATCAAGCTGGTAGTCCCAGTTTTGGGATCCAGGGGAAAATCTCTATGTATATGTGTTTTATGTGTTATTCTCTCGCATTGTTTATTTTCTGTTTTTTAGTATTCGTATGCAGGTAATTTCTTACGGGGTTAAAACCTACACATGTGTCATATCTATATGGTGAAGTGCTTCTTGTTGTAACCTTGTTTTTTCTTCTGTTTTCATATGTCATTCAATTCTTTATTGTATTTAAGGAAAATAAGTCCAAAATTTGTTTCAATACATTATGTACTGGCTTAAAGCAATATCAATGTTTTTTGCTGAACTTTAAATATAGAATTCAGGTAACAATGCTCTACATTTTAAGTGAATCTTAATCTATTCTTCCCTCTCCATTTCAAAAATCTCAAAGATCCATTAGCATCCCTATCTTTCCCTATTACACTTAAGCTTGATATTTATGGAAATTGATAAGTCTCAGCTCCTTTGACTCCATTGCCCAATGGCTTTCCTTGTTGTTCCAACCAAACCATTTTAAAATTCAAACCCTGAACTTTCATATCTAGCCTAAAATCTTACAAAGAAAACAAAGCTAAATTTGACATAGATATCTCTCTCTCAGTTTAGAAGGGCTAGCTTCTAAACTTAAAAGTGGTTTCATATTTACCTTTGCAATTTCTTTTATAGCCTTAAGAAATTACGAAGTGATAAAATCCTAGCGACCATACTAGGGAATCAAACAAATCTAATTTGTATTTCCTTGGTAAATTCTTGTTTCAATACTTAAAGTTATTTCTAGGTTTTATGGCTTAGAAATTGATTTTGATTTAAGGTTTTATTCCACTTCAAACTTGTATAAATCTTATCTATGAATACTTAATAGTAGATCTGGATCCTAAAAGAATTTATACTAGAGCTAATCCAGACCCAAATCCACCAAAAATTGTAGATAATCCAGAAAATAAATAAATAAATAAATCTTAGAAAGAAAAGTTTAACCAAGAGTTAGGTAAGTAATAACCCTCTCCCTAGGGTTAATTCTCTGCCTGAAGGCTTTGAAATGGTAGAAGACATAGAATTTGATTTACCATTTGAACATAGTCTCTTCTAAACTAAATTTGACATTTTTGTAGTTGAAACTGTTTTTTATGAAAACATTTTAAAACCCTCTACATCATGTGGGGAAAGACGACAAAATCAGGGCACCAAATCTGTTGAAAAGGAGCAGGAAGGACAGGGACAATTAGAGGGTGAGACGAGGGGGCACTTTTGCTCGTGGAGACCTAGATTTAGATATCAAAACGAGGAGTTGGAGGGCATGAGAGTGGTTTGCACTGAATCAATGACCAAACTAACTTGTGTTGGGGAACAGTTGGATTCCCTAATGGTACCACTAGAGTGCACTTTAGAGCATCAGAGCAGCCCTCTTCAGGCATACATAGATGGGGCTTGTAGCGTCAATGTTTTTCCTATGTATCCTGGAGGGATAGAGGCAAAGCCACTTCGACATATTTTATGTATTGGCCAAGCCGATGAGATAAGGAGACATGAGTGGTGTATGGTGCAGAATTCACCAAGAGCTTCTCCTACATATGAGAGTTCGTATATTCAATCCCTCTCTTATGGTTGGATGGCAAGAGATTCTGAGTTGCTACCTGGTGGAGTGGGTTATGGAGATGGTAGTGGATGGACATGAAGCTTAGAAGGAGATTTCATGCATTGGGGATACCAAAAGCATAGACTAGAATTGGGATCCATGTGGGAATACCTATCATTCCTCAAATATAGTGGTTGATTGTGACTGTGGTGGTGTAGTTGGCTTAGCGATTGAGCACACACATTCACTAATGGAGTTTTGGCCATTACCAATGGCCAACCTATTTTGTGGTCAGACTCCTTGGGTTTTCTTGGTATTACAGTTGTGCATGGGATCACATGACGGTTAGCATACTCTGGTGGGAGTTTGTCGGAGGAGGTGGCACCAATAGGCCACCTGACAATGCCTCATATGCAGCTAGGGATGCTTCACATTTATGTGGGGCATGGAGGGGAAGAGAAGTCATGGCATTGTTACTGGTACCTAGGGAGATTCACTTCTTTGGTTCCTCAAGGAGGATTTTGAGGGGAGATCCCCTCATCAAAGAGCATAGTGATGCGATGGTGGAGGTGATGATATAGGTCCGATGCAGGCTCACGAATATGGACACAACTTTAGGCCATCACATCCAGGGATGGGTAGGACCATCTAGCGTGGAGTAGTGGTCTGCATATGGGTATGGAGATGCATGCGGGTGTGTCATAGTATGTTGGACTACATTGTGGAGTGGGAGTGCCTCATATCACATTGAGTACATGCGGGGAGTGACAGGTGCAGTGACATAGGTGGGACACATGATGGTACAAGATGGCATAGCTGTAGCCAAGAGTATCCAATGGTGTACCTGGAAAGGTTGCATCATATAGTGGCATGTCGAGGAGTGTGGCCATACTGGGTGGTATGCAATGGAAGATGATGCAGTGTAGCGAGTGCTTGGAGCATCTCCTCCTGGGAGGCTTATGGACAGGGGCACTACGTGTACCTGGATGCATCCCACCTAGGATCGATGAGGACACTGTTGAGCATCTAGGGACACCATGTTTAGTGCAAACAAAGCTTCAAGGGGGTTATCAGCAGATCCGAGACAAAGAAGGGGTCATCCATAGGATTACTCTTTGAGAATTTTCATGGACTCTTGATGAGAACCATCCTCCTTTGGTGTTGTTTATAGTTGCAAAGTGTTTGTTTGTTGCCCCTTGACACTATCCATTAAGGCAACATGGCTTGGGAGGCTCACCCTAGGTAGTTGGATGATACACCTTGTGTCATAATTTGGGAGAAGACTCTCCAGTGGAGACACTTGGTAAGTGCATGAGTTGAAGAATACAGGCTTAGGGATGACATGATTTATTGTCTAGTTAGCATATGTTCCACCCCTAGGCTCACACTTGGGGAGGTGACCAAGAGGGAGTTACATGGTACTTTTTTAGTTGGATGACTTGAGGCGTTAGGTGAGCATGAGGTGTGGAAGATGGAAGTCCTTGTTGGTAGGATGATGCCTAGGCTTCTAGCAGTACCCAGACACATCATCAGGAGCTAGGATAGCAGATCTCACTATGTTATTTAGCAGGCACAAAGCAGCTGGATATTCACAACATAGGTTCTTGATGCTCGATGTCTACCTATTAGATACTTATAGGAGGCAGAGACGGGGCACAAAGGGGTCCCAACAACGAGCAGAATAACACAGTAGCAGCCAAAGAGGATTTGAGGTTATGGACCTCTGTTATGGTTATGGGATCCAATGCATTGATGGGATACTCCACTCCTCAGTGAGCTTGGTTAGAATAACACGAAAACTCATTCATTCATAGGAAAACACATGGGGAGTCACCAAAGCCCTCACCATAGTGCGAGGCATATTGTTACTCAGGATTGGGGCTAATCGTGGGGCAACAGGTGTTGGCACTATGGAGGTGCTTTGGTAGGTTGGGCCTAACCTTGATCATCACAAGGATTATGGCTGAGAGTTATGTGACAGGAGGTCATGGTATAAGCGTGCTACACAATTAGTGATGACCAAAGTATCACGAGGTCAACAGGATAGTTTCTTGCTATGCTGGGCAAGGGGGCCAAGCATCACAGTACTTAGCAATTCATCTACCCATAGGGGTGAGCTGGTCTCTACATGAGAGGGTCATCTAGATTTTCCATCTGGTTTATGTGATTTGTTGATGGTGTGGGAGACTTCATCAACATGGCAGCATGGCCAGTAAGAGGATTTCAAGATGACCTCATGCAAGAGAGGCTTCATTCACATGGGGATTGAGTTATATCTTTAGCGACCCATAATCAAAGTGCATGGGGTGGACTATTTGGTAGGGCAACTTCATGAGGATTTGGATGGAGTTTTACATTATCAGGATACTCTACTTATTTTAAGTAGATAGAGGGGTTCTAATGCCCCTATCTTGAAGGATAGTGAGTGGAGCAAGGGGTTCACCATGTTGATCAGGTTGGCTTGGGATCCTAGTATCAAGGGACTCCTTCACTATAGGATAGTACAACGATTAGGGACGATCCAATGGCATATTTGGGACCTTGGTGAAGTTTGCAATGACACTAGGGATGCATCGTCAGAGAGGGAACTGGTTCAAGAACTACTTGAGGAAAAACAATTTTTGGTGCATTGGAGGAGCTTTCCGGTTGAGGATGCTACTTGGGAGGGTGAGCACATACTTGAGCATCTAGCACTGAAGTTGCTTGGGAACAAGCAACATTTGGGAGGGGAGGACTGTCATGACCCTTCCTAACTTAATTTGGAAAAAGACTAATTATTGCATTTTGGGGCCTATTTTGGAGATAGTGGGGCCCATTTGATTTTTATTAGGAGATTAGACTTACGAGAAGTTATTTTTTTCTTCTTAAATTACACATGGGGGCCACCCACACTAGGGAAATACGCACTCCCTAATTCAGTTCGCATGGAGGTGGCTAAATTTTGCATGGAGGTGGTTAAGTGAGGGCCCATAATGGAGGGAAAATTAGAGGGACAATTTATCCATGAAATCTATATAAAGAAGGCAGCTCTCCACATTTCATTCATCTTTTTGGTAATATTGATTTCTCTTTGGTCGCTCGAGCTACTTACCCAAGTCACTTGTTGTTCAGCATGAGTTCTTCAAGCGAAGAGCTCGCCCTTTCTTCAGGGGGCTTCGAGTGCCACCCTAGGAATTTTTTCTTTCATTTCTTCAAGAGGAAGATCTCAGTGTGATTATGAGCGATTGCATCCATCTCCAGATGGTGCGTATTACTGGAGGATGCAATGAAGAGGAGGTTGAGTTTGCTTGTGGCTTCTTGGAGAGGAGTTTGGGTGTAGAAGTTTTTAGAGAGGGGGCATAGAAGGATTGTTGGCATTTGGGAGAAGTTTTGGAGCTAGAAGAGTGTGCTACTTTGCAGGGTGATTTTCACACTTCCTGGGCAACCATAGAGGCAACACTGGGTGTACACATGGGGGATAGAGTAGCAGTCTTTGAGTTTGAACTTTACCATGGAGGTTAAGGGAAATATTTGGAGAATTTATTGCTGCATTTTCATGAGATTGGAGGAGGATTTTTTTGGGGTTTATTGTAGGTCATTTTTTGGAGCAGCTTGGAGGGTGTAAGGCATATTGGAGGTCGATTTTCAAAGTTCAAAATCCTTCCAAACTGTTTATGGGTTTTTTTGGGTTTCTAACAAGGATCCCAGATATACAATTTCATAATTTTTTGAGCACTAGAGGTGGGGTTTTCAGCTATATACTTTCAACTGACACTATAGAATTGATTAGGATTATGTAGGGCATATTGGAGGCCGAACTCGAGAGGTTGAATTTAGCCCAAAACATTTTCGAGGTTTTCTGGGTTTTCGACAGGGATCCCAGATATAAAATTTCATAATTTTTTTAGCACAGAACTTAGGATTTTCAACCATATCTTTGCAACAGACAATGTAGAATTGTTAGGGATTACATAGGGCATATTGGAGGCAAAATTTGGGAGCATATATTCAGCCCAAATAATTTTTGGGTTTTTTACAAGGATCCAAGATATAACATTTCCGCATTTTATGACCACCAGAGACGGAGTTTCTTGCAATTCCTTTCTAGCCGATAGTGTAGTTTCTGGGGACAACGCAGAGCATTAGAGAAGTCATTTCGAGCTTTGAGATTATTTTTTTATCACTTGGGTCCTGTCAATATTTCCCTTGAGGCAATCTCGAGTGCATTTCTTCATATTATTGTACTTGCTCCATTTCATTAATAAAATGGCTCAACTAGTTCTCACTTCTGGAGTTTTAATAAGCATTCACTAATTTTTTTATTTCTTGTGGCACAAATCGATTTTCTTTTTCATATCATTGTTTATTTAAGTTTGGAACATTACAAAAATAAACTTGATTAATCATGGTTGATTCTCATATTGAGACAATATTTGTCACAATGTGACATTGGACCATGGTTAACCATGATTGATTTTCTATCCAAACAATCTTTGTCACAATGAGAAGTTGGACCATGGTTAGCCATAGTTGACCATGGTTGATTTTCATATTGAGGCAATCTTTGTCACAATGGGACATTGGACCATGGTTGTCGCAATGTGACATTGGACCATGAGACAATATTTGTCACAATGTGACATTCGACCATGAGACAATATTTGGCACAATGTGACCATGGTTGATCATGATTGATTTTCATATTGAGACAATATTTCTCACAATGCGACATTGGACCATGGTTGATTTTGATATTGAGAGAATTTTTGTCATAATGTGGTGTTGGACCATGGTTGACCATAACTAGCCATGGTCGACTACGTTTGACCAGTGTTGACCATGGTTGATCATGATTGATTTCCATATTGAGAAAATGTTTGTCACAAACCCAAAGAATTAATATTATAAACCCAAAAGATATAAACCCTAATATAAATATTAAGGTTCCTAAAATAAACATTAAACCTTAACATTAATATTATAAACCTCATAATTGATATTTTAAACCCAAGAGATTAATATCATTTGTTAATGTGGTTGATTTTGATAATTATAAACTAAAAATGTTTTAAATTATTATAAAAATTAGATTACATTATCATAATATAATATATAATTCATATTAAAATTATTATATTTTTTTATTACATTATCAATATCATTTTCTATTAATTTTTTACTCAATATAAATTTCATTAAATAAAAATTCTTAACAATGTTAGTTATACTAAATTAAGAATGTTAACAACAATGTTGCTATACGAATATTGCATTCTAGAATATGTAATAATTTAATAGTCTAATGCGCAATTTAATAATTTAATATTGCATTCTAAGATAATAGTGTAATGTGCCTGTCAATTGATGACATATGATTTTAATTATTTATTTTTAAATAGTGGTAATAGTGAATGATAAGTGTGATTAATATATCCAAAAACATATATTAAGAACATGTAGAACTAAATACCATAAAGATATTTATTATTGTTATTACTATTTTTCGTATATATAATTTTGAAACTTATAAATGTTATTTTATGAACCATGAAAATAATATTTTAGTATATTTTGTAAAATTTAATATAAAATTTATTTATTAACTATTTTTTATATATAAAATGAATTTTTAAAAACTTATTTTGAAACTAGTGAACCATATTTTATAAATAATGAAGATAATACATTTCATGACATCATCACTCTATTCTTAATGATTTTGGCTAAATAGCATATACTTATATACCTTACTATCTAACTTTATCATTATCGATCAAAGACAGATTATGTTTCCTAGGATTTTCTATAACATGTATGTTTTTTTTTTACAAAAAATACATTACTTCCGCTTACTCTTCTCCATTATGTATATGTGCTTTCAAAGGTTTAGGATAGATTCCTTTTGAATTATTTCGACTACTTATAAACTTTTATTATATAAACTTGAACCCATCTTATAACTATTGTTAACGGCTCATGCGTATAAGTTTTACACCTATATCGCACTATGTTTAAACGACTAATACCAGTCATATAAGTCCCTGAGGAAGGTCATTTAATAGTTTTGTAGATACCATATTTGTGGCCGTCCTCAGTTTTGAAAAAGGTTACGTGTCTTACCATTCAATTCAGGCGTCTCATTGTAAAGGAAAATCGACGGAGAGAGAAAGCGCGTTTGTACGGCCAACCAAAGTTTATATATACTTCTGAATTTTTTTTTAAGTAGATTCCAATGATTTTAATATAAATTTTGAATGTTAGATTGATTACAATGAAAAGATGAAAATCTTTGACTTAACTAATGATTAGACCCAAAGTCTTTTGAATGGTAGATTGATTACAATGAAAAAATGAAATTTTTTTACTCAATTAAGAGTCAAAGTCATTCTATACAAGTTGTTTAATATAAACATATTATGATAATGGTTTTTAATTCATGATAAGTGATTGTTAAGGATAAAGCTAGTTAATTTTTACAATTTTAAGTTTTTATTTGCATATGAGCTTGCAATATTTGCAACTCCAAGGACATTTACTACATTTGCTACATGTAACTTTTGTTATTAAGTGTGTTTATGTAAATCTCTTTGAGAGTGTATAATTTGAAAAGAAAAATGGCATCATTTCAATAAATTTGTAGGGGTTCTTTATATTTACAGTGTGTAATTTTTCATTGTTTAAATTATATTTTTGAATGTTTTTTAAAATGCATAACTTAAACTTGTAAGTAAAAAAAAAATTATTGGATTTGATGAAAATTTGACAAAAAAAATATATATATACCTAAAAATGACCAAAGTGTAAACTAGTAAGACTATTTCAAAAAATTTTAACCATTAAAAAAATTCTTCAATTGTTTTATATAACATATATAAAAGAAAAATTAACAATATATAATATATAGATAGTTGACATTAAAATATTTTATATAATATGTTTATTCAAGCATTTTATCTATGCATTCTATCGTCCACAATAAAATATTTTTTTTTATTAATATAGTTTTAAGTATACATCAATACTACTTATTCCTACATATTAAAATATTGGTATTGATGATCCACATCCATTTTTTTTATGATTATAAATATTTTTAAATGTTACATAGTAATTGTATATTAAGAATTGAATGAATTACACATCTCCCTCTTATTATTCTTTTTGGGAAGTACTTCATATATTTTATTTTATTGTGTAACTTTCAATTACTTTTTTACTTTAAATATTTAATATTTCAGAATATACAATATTAGCATATCTTTTTTAACATTTTCTTATGAAGTTGACATTTACATAAAATTTAAAAACCCAATTGCACACCAAAAACATTTTTACATTATGATAAACACACATATTAATACATCAAATATTAGTTTAAGATAAAAATGCTATCTTAACCACATAATCAGAATGTTGAGAGAATATCTCAACCACGCACCTAAATATGATATAAGATCCCTCTTAGATCTAACAAACTTCAAAAGAAAGAAATGCACTCCATCACAAGACAAGTAGGAGTTAATTACTCCAACACCCTCCTTAACTAGTACTTGTCTTGATCTATGTGAAGTAAGTCTTCATCAACTTCTTTTAATCATTTTCGAATATTCTAGGCTTCTAACTCCATCCAGTTGTCTCCTAACCCTCATAAAGGTGTAGTTCCAGTTTTCAATTTTTAAGCTCTATTTTTAAACTCGAATCATGAATAATCTAAATTCAATCACTTCATCCTCAAGCTATAACATAACTTCATTAGTAAACCACTACATGTCTTTGACAACTAATGAGAAATCATTTCTTAAATCCAACTCCCAAACTAACTATGCAACCATCCAACTAAACTTTTGTTTGCACTTGATTCCTTCTATAAATCACTTCATCCCATTTTAAATCAATTTAAAAACAAAAATATACACCTCATACAAAATCTCAAAAATGACTTAATATAATAATAACAATTTGAAACCCCAACTTAAGCAGCTCATCAATGCCCTTAAATCGATTGCAGATTCCCAAAATATTCGGGAATCCAAAAAATTGACCATACCCATGTCCGTCAGATTCTCAAATATTCCGAGAATCTGCAATTGACTTAAAACGTCCTCTAAAAATGGTATACAACCCAGCCATGAGTTAAAAATGGTATACAACCCAGCCATGAGTTAATGAAGTGATGTGGAAGTGACTGGATTTATGATAACTATCCACTTAAAATCAACACATGCAGCACTGGGTAACTCAAATCGTTCCAAATGGAACTCTTAAAACAACAACGCGCAAGAATTGTGAAAGTCGTATGATAGCCTTGAAACCAATTTCCAATTATCGTGTCAAGAAAATTGCCGCGGAATGGTCTAGAGTCTAAACTCCGATTCTGGTATCAAATTATGGCCAGGTTTGCTTGAAGTTTGAGATCTGAACGTAAAATATTCAACAGAAATCACCCCATGTGCGAACAAATAATGGATGGTCGGATCCACTCATCTTGCAATTCACAAATGTAAATCGTGTTTGCTTGGCTGGATCAACTCGATACTGAGTTATGATAGTTCTGTTAGTGATAGTAAGATGTAATTCTATTATAGAAATCTGCAATCTCACTATTTCATATTCGGGCACGGAGCTATGCATAGTTTCCCTGTTGTCATTCTATTAGGGCCACAAAAACACCATTATCTTAGACGTCACACTTGCTAGGAGCAACATTCAGATCACTAAAGGCATGATCGCCACATTCAATGTAACCCGTAGGATTACAGATAAAAAAAATGTGGAAATATATACATTTGCATGAATGGAATCATTTGTGACTGGATCAACTTCGATCAGCAATGCTCGCACAGTTCCCACATTAAACAATGAAGAGGGATTGCTTCTTTAATCAGCACTGTGATCTCTCGGACACCTGGTGGAAGCGAGTTCTATCAATGTATTTCTACATGTCCAACAAGTATAAGCCACGCCACTCATGCCAAAACAGATATTGAAGGGGACCATAGAGGCAATGCATGAGATATTCAAAATTCATCAAAGAATGGAACATCTACAGGTCTATCTCCACGCAATATAGACCTCCATGCAATATCCACAACGTTGTTTCACTGAGTCTCTGCCGAAACTCCACCTAGGTTTACACTCCACGCGATAAATACCCTAGTCACAGGGAAAGGAAATACTTTGTTGATTCATAACAATTATAATGGACACGACTACTCAGTCTCATTGTTTACCCTCCCTGTCCGTAACATCCCGTAGGGATGTTCTCCGGTTCCAAAATGACATGTGGTGTTAGTATCTCACATTTATTCTGTGCGTAACATCCCTACGGGATGTTCTGCGGTTTCAAAATGACACATGGTGTTAGCATCTCACATTTATTGTGTAGATGACATTTTTACTTTTGGGATGATTTCCACGGTACTGTGGGAGGCATTGCACTACATTTTCCACCATTATGGAGAGGCCTCGCGACGAATTGCAAACGGTCAGAAATCTGCCTTTATTTTCTCTAGCAGGGACCTTTCGGGTTATGATTATATTGCAGGAATTTTCACTCTGGGCACCAGACCTCTATAGGAGAGCCTTACTTATTTGGCCTTTAGATTAAAGCCCAACAACTACAGATCGGAGGATTGGACCCAGTTACTAAATTCCAGAATAAGCTCATGTACTGGACACATCGTTGGCTTTCTCTCGGTGGGAGATTCACCTTGGTTCAAGCCGTCCTACAACAACTGTCTACATATTGGACACATTTGTTTGCACTTTCTACTCATATTATTTCTAAGATTCACTCTATTTTATCCCACTTCTTATGGTCTTGGACTGATATGGACAGGAAAATATACTTGGTCGTTTTGGACTGATATGGACAGGAAAGTATATTTGGTCGAATGGGACACTATTTCCAGACCAAAGGAGCTCGGTGCTTGGGGTATTTTGAACACCCAAATCTTTGGTTGGTCACTGTTCTTAAAGTCACTTTGGCAGGCTCTATTTGGTAATGGTGTTTGGCGGAGATTCTTAAAACGAAATATCAAAAGAGAAGGCATCTCATAGACTGGATCAGAATGGGAGAGATTGGAAAAAGGGAGGAATCATACATTTGGTTGAGCTTCAAGATAAAGCACTAGTTTCTACAAAAAATGAAATGGTCATTTTTGTTGGGGATTTTTCTGGTAAAATCCCAAAAACAAACAATTGACTAAATACAGAACAATGCTCTGTTTTCTTTCTCCTCAGGATCTTTTGCACAGGGAAGCCTCAAAAACAAAAATTATGAACAAAGCAGAGTTTCACAACCAACATAAACTTGTATTAATTTATAAACTGCCTAATACAATTGTCTTCCTCTCTCTCAGAGGGATTCACCAAAAACAAAATTACTCTGCCTCTGTTACTAATGATTTTTACACCATTGTGTAAAATCTTCTTTTCACATTTACTGCTGTAAAATAGCTTTTATATTTACTGCTGTAGAATAAAATTCTTACATGAGTTTACTGTGTAAAAAAAATATTTCACATTCACCACTGGGTGAAATTTCTCATTACATTAGAAATGCTCGGGATTTCACATTTCATATTCAAAATAAAAATTACATTGCCTTCCCATTGGTTTCAATAGACCAATACAAGCACCTGTAAGAAGGAATCCAAAAATTTTACTGTCGGGAGTCTTTTTCTTTTTACACTGCTGTGTTCTTCTTCGCTGCTGCGAACCCTCTGCTTCTTATCCTGTGTGCAATACTAATGCGAAGTCAACACACACACATCCAAAACTATATGGCCCACACGATACGAAGTCAACACACACATCCAAAACTATATGGCCCACACGACACTAATGCGAAGTCAACACACACATCCAAAACTATATGGCGTACATACTATATGGTCAACTAAAAAAAATTACATGCTATGAAAACATTAAAAACTTTATCTAAGACTATGACAAAAGAATTAAATGTATTAAATGAAACGTGCGGTAAAAGTAAAAATAATGTACTGGCAGGTTGATGAAGATCCTTGTCCGTTGACCTGATCGGACGCAATTCGCACACCAAGCTCACAAAACCAAACGAACTTTAGCTTCCGGGGAGTGGGTGGTTTTGTGTTCGTACACAGGACGCGTGGCAACAAGTCGGGGTGTTCGGAGGCCCTCTGACATAAACAACTTTTTACGAAAAGCGGTGCGAAATGCACTGTGGTTTTCTGAAGTGGTTTTCTGGAATAAATGCCGTGGGGCTGTTCAGCTGGTACGGCAGTTGAAATTACGATTTCAACACTCCCCTTTAATTTCAACTGCTGGGCATTCAGTCATACCCAAACATTTTCTCAAAAACTCAAAGCTTTTCTGGTCTAGTGGCTTTGTCAAAATGTCTGCTACCTGTTCCTGAGTCCTGCAATGTTCTAAGGCAATTTCTCCATTGCTCACCAATTCCCTGATGTAATGAAATCTTGTGTCAATGTG
>APFE031143718.1:5025-17115 GCA_000404065.3 Pinus taeda | reverse complement strand
ATTGGTTAGTGGGGATGGGGCAGAGTCATTGGTGATAGGAAGGTCATTGGTGATGTATGTATAGAGTCATGTTATTATTTTAGAACATCATTTTGCAGACTTTACTTGTGCTCAGGGGGAGCATGGACTCGATCATGGGAGCTCAACCAACACACTTTAGCATATCAAATAATTTCGCATGTACTCAAGGGGAGCATGATCCTTTTCCCTTGATGTCAAAGGGGGAGAGTGACTTGGTGTGGTTGTTGCCATCAAGTCCAAAGGGGGATATTGTTGGCATTATGATACAGGTATTGTCCTCGATGGAAACTCACTCAGATGAAAGATCATAGTATAGCAAGTAAACAACAAAGAATTACAGATCAATCTTCACATAATGAAGAAAGAGAGGTATACATAGTTTCACCATTGACCAAGTTGTGTATACACACAGGGTCACTGTATACAAGTCATGTATATGTACACATGCACTTTCACAGAAGGAAAAGCGCGTATACCTTGGAAAACTAAGTTTTTGGTCTGTGGTATGTGGTCAACGGTATTTTGATCCATGATATTGGTCCAAGGTATCTGGTCCGAGGTATTGGCTCTAGGAATTTGGTCTAAGGTATTGGTCCTAAGTGGTTTTGGTCCATGGTATTGATAAAGGCCTAAAAACTATAAAAGGAGGAGATCATTATTCTAAAGTGCACAAGTATCGAATATCTAATGAAGTATGAGATCTAGTATGCATGTTATTGGGTTATGGTGCATTGATGGATCTGAACCAAGGATGAACCTTAACGGATGATAAGGGATTAGATATAATTATGGATTGGGATATTAAGGTGTAAAATGAACTATCATTATGTGTTTTTTCTCACGTATATTCTAGATCTACATAATGACACATATATTATTCTATAAATGATATGATTTTGGTATAACTAAAGTCTAGAATAGCTGCAGAACTCTGAATTTATATTTGCAGATGTATACACTAGTTGGATTTGAGAAAAGCATGTATACATGCAGGTTTGACACATGGAAGTAGCGTATACCTTATAAAATATGTTTTAGTTGCTTCTGTTTGCTGTTACAGAGTTTTGGGTTCTGGCTTGGGTTCTAGTTACTGTATTCTAGTGACAGTATTCTGAATGATCAGATTGATGGGTTATCAAAGTGATTGATTGATTCGGTTGTGGTTGGTTCAAAAGGTGATTGGTTGATGCAGATATGTTTGATGATTAAATTACAATTATGATGTTGTTGATGGATCCAGTCTGAAAATTTATGATATGTGGTCCCTAGAGGAAGAGAGAAGGTCATAGCCTTCTGTAGGTTATCGCCTACGTACCAACAAACATATCGGCTAGTACAAGAGCTAAGGGGTTGTAGCTCGCTTCCAGTAGTAGTTGGAAAATGAGAGAAGGTTGCACATACTGGTATAAGTCTACACCAGTACAAAATTGTAAATAGAATTGTTTCCACCTTATATCTTGGTGTTCATGTGTGATGCTTATGCTTTATTCTTCTTTTACTACACTGTCTAATTAATATCTGACATACTGGTTAAATTTGAATACATGATAAATTGGGTAAATCAAAAGTTCTTTGCATATACACTGGTTTCTTTAATAACAATTGCGTGTACATGTTGGTTCACTTAGCTAAAGTAGTGTATACAAATTTGCCTATGGAAATGAAAAATTATTACTAATACTGATTCACCCCCCCTCTTAGTATTATTTCCAACACTTACTAGAAAAAGATGCAAAATCCCATGAAAATGTCATTTAGGCATTGGATACAAAACTGTGATTGAAAACCTTTTAGGAAACACACAAAGATCTAAACATAAAGAAGTTCCTCATGGTGAAAACATATAATGTTAGAGAATTGTTGGAAAACATACATGGCACCAATGTCATCCAAAAAATAAAAAGAAAAAAAAGCAAAATACCAAGTATCTTTCTTTAGTATTGAATGTCACAACACCGCAATAACTCAGTGAAAGCATTAGTTCATTCAAGCTCAAGGATCTTCACATGTATTTCATTATTATGTATATCAAGGTTCAAAAAATTTTACTCTATACCAAGGTTATATAACACTTCAATTTTTGATACATCAAGTCTCAAATTTTATTGAATTTTCAAGGGCCAAGCCCTCAAGTTTCACTATTCAATAGGAAATGAAAAGCATATTGTACAAATTGGCCTCTTCCACTAAATATAATTTCAATTACACTTGCCACTTGAGTGCATACCTTTTCCAAAAGGTAAAATGACATTCAGTATATTCCATGCATTGGGTTATGAATCATACTTTCTCAAATGATGTTATTTCATTAAAATAAGATTAGAGTATCCAAGAAAGGGCTTAACATACTTTAGTTAAAGTGTTTTATCCACCTATATAAATCCTAAATATAACAACATGAAAATAAGTATTTCAATTCAAAGCTCCTCTACATGTCTAGAGGGAAGCTATCAAAAGGCCTCTCCATTCAAAGCAATCTTGGTTCTAACAAGAACAATGTTCATGAAATCATTTTTTCAAAGTAGCTCAATAGAATGTGTTTACAAGGAGTATTAAGGAAAAACATGCTTCACTCTAGAATCTCAAACCAAAATGGAAAATTATACAACATCATAGCTTCATTCATGCCATAATACTCATTACCAAGTCTTTAATTGTATACCTATTAATACATGTTAGGCTACAAAGTATAAAGTAAAAAAATCATGTTGCCAACATGAAAATCACACTTAAGACTACTCAAAAGAAACTAGTTCCATCTTAGCCTTATTATAAAAAATTTGCAGGCTCCCTCTCAAGCCCTTTGGTACACATCAATTAATGATAAGGTTCAATTTTCGAAAAATGAGCATGCAAAGAAAATATTAGGGCTATAAAGGAAAACATAGATAGATATATAATAATGTTGAGTTCTAATAGTGTGATACACTGCAAATAATATTCAAAGGCACAAAAGAAATCCTCCAAAACATCATTACGAAGTTCCTAAAACAATATTTCAACTCCAGAAGGTTCAACTCCAAGGATTACCACAATGGTCATCTCACTAAATCTAAATGACTCAACCACTTCACATTTTCCTTCCATTCCATTAGGAACCCTTTCATCATGTTTTCCTTCCATTTAAACTTGCATTATTTCATCTACCATTCCACTCAACCATATCATCTTATCCATTCCACATGGTTCACATCACACATGAACTCACAGTAATTTATATAAGAACCTTCAAGAGACAATGTATATATAATTTTATAGGGAACTACAAGAGACTATGCACCTATAGTTTTACAAGATATTTCACACCCACGATCTATAGGAACCTACAAGAGTTTGCCTACCCATATTTTTAGAGTAAAGTATGATTTGGAGTCTAAATGAAATAATAGGATCTTATTAATAATGATTATACATGAGACTATACATATATAAATTAACATAAGCATCCACCACAATGATCTACATGATGTTATGTATCCATATGGATTTATATTCGATACTATCCATGCTACCTCATCTATGTCCAAGAATTAAATAGACTACTCTAGTTCCTCCAAAATATGTTAGATTCAACATTGTTCATGTAAATCATGTCATGTAATAATTATTATGGCATAATATTGTATTTTGGGGGATATTTTTGATATAACATTTGACATAATCATGGTAAAAAAGGACAATGAGTAGGAAACAATCATCTCAATCAAGGCATATCACTTTTTTGAATTACTACCAATTTAATTTGATCACACCAATATTTAAGAATGGAATACTTTTAATTCATGTGATACAAAAATAAATGCATGATCTTTGACCCTTGGATTCATATTCCAAGAGGCCTCTTGAACTCTTAATAAGAATTCCTATTCCCTTAAGTCTCTTCACATCCCCTCTCAAGCAAAAATCATAACCCTAATATATTATACTCCCAACATTATTTCTCTTAATACATAGGGGTGTACGTGGGTCCAAGTAGAGAGTTAAAATTTGGAAGTGCACAACTATTGATGGTTGAATATGATTTCGACATTTGTTGGTTTTGGGATGACCACAAACCAAGTGGCTAACAGAAGTTGATGTCTCGTACTAAACAATGGTTTAAGAAAGATCACAAACTTTGGAACTTGTCTCTATCTCTAGATTTTGTTAAAATTTTGACCCTAGTTCGAGGTTTTATTTTTTGTTGTGGTTTGGGTTCTCTTATTCTTTCCTAATTGACGAGATTTTGCAACTTGAAGTATAATTGGCAATCACTAATGTTATTCCCCCCATTATAGGTAGGGTGAAAATATGAAAATATTTCCACTGAAAAATTGATGATAATGTTGGAAAACATATAAAATGAAGGTATCAAATTCTACCTAAAGTGCACCCATTTACAATGCAATTTAGCTTACTTTCAAAAGAGTACAAGCAAACTTAGAAAGATATTATTTGAAATTTACCAATGTGAGAATATATTCATACGTTATTGATTTTAATTAGGGTTCTGAGATACAATGTGCATTTTATTTGTTAGACTAGGGTTAGTAAGTCTAGTGAGGCACTCTAATGCAATAAACATAAGAAAAAATGGACTCTTACCATTTCCTAAATGACCTATGCTGCAAAAAGAAAATCTTAATGTGACACAGAGTCTAGGCAGAAGGTGTTTCTACAAGTTACCCCCAAAGAATGGCTATGTGGCACTCCACACACCCAAAGTTAGGATGTTTAGAATTTGCTAAAATACTTCTATAGTAGCTCAATTCTGCAGTAGATGCTACAGGAATCATCACCCATGTGAAACTAAGGAAACACACACACACACACTTGCAAGAAATTAAAACACATGCATGTAAGTATTCTTACCATTTAATGGAAAAGGAAATAAAACTCAAATTGTAAATTTTAACAAAAATCATAAAAAAACATGGGACGTAAATTCTAATCTATGCTACAATAATGAAATAAAGGCACAACATAAGGCCTTACCTTAAAGTAGGACCCCTCCAAGGGTTCAACCTATGTGGCCAAATATAAAATAAAGTCTCATGCACTACAACACAATTATGCATAGGAAAAACACAACATAAATTATATTGCCGATGAAAAATATTACACAACTTTGACAACTGAGAGAATGATGCCTTGTTTATATAACATGCAAGGGTATATTTTCTTCCAAAAATAGAAATAATAACACTCCTATATCACTAAGAGGTTTTCTATTGGTTATAACTTAAAACTTGGAGTGTTGTGATCCATCGATGGTTGCAGTTTCCGGAAACCAAATTTGTATCAAATTTAACGAATTTCGATTGTAACTTACATGAGATTAGGTTTGGCAATGGTTGCATTGGCATATTTCTTATTTATATATTTGAAAAATTCCCCATAGCCATTTATCATCCTGATGCTATCATTCAAATTTGTTACAAATTATTATACTATGTTCTAGAATCTTGAATATATCCCAAAGAATATTGTTGACTCCATTATGATAATGGTGAATGAAATTGTTGGATATCGATTTGAGAACCTAACCAAGGATTAAATATTTCAATAGTTACAAATCAAAACAAGCATAACTACTATTATGGGCTAGTGCCAACTCATGCTTATCCAAAAACTTCCATGTTGTTTGGAATATACCGAATATATTCATTATAGGTTGTCAGGTTGTAGCATATTCCCATGCAAAAACAGATTAAATCTTTAAGTAAATTGATCTTGTGAGTAAATCATTGAGTCAACTAATTCTTAGATCTACAGACAAAATAAATGAAGACTTGCAATTTATAACAATATTGTGGCGCAAAATTATTGCTCCAATAATATCCCATTGTGCTTGATAATTAAAAATCCTTTAATTATTAAAATATGGCATTGAATAATAATAATTAATTATGGATATTTACCCCAAATGAAATTATAACTGTCATCCACGTGCAAGGGCAAATTTTGGCTATTGTAGAAATCAAATTATGCAATAAGTTGTTTTAGGCACAATTTCATAGCAAACAAGCCACTATAGGTTTTTGTAGCAATAAGCTACTACATGTTCAATTTCACAGCAAGCTGCTACAAGTGCAATTTCGTAGCAAGATGCTATCGGTGCAATTTCATAGCAAGCTTCTACAAGTGCAATTTCACAGCAAGCAACTACAGGTGCAATTTCATAGAAATCTGCTGCAAGTGTAATTTCGTAGTAGTAAGTTGCTACATGTACAATCACAGTAAGCTACTACAGATGTGATTTTGTAGTAGTAAGATGCTACATGTGCAATTCTGTATCCCACTATTTTGAATAAGAGAAACTTGCAACTGCAATAAGAGATTTAAATATGTGGCAAGACACGTGCAATGGTCATTACCAAAGAGTCCATAGCATGTGGATCTTAACAAAACCCTTTGATAACTTGTTAACGCATGAACCAATACATCAAAAGTAAATACGTAATATACTAATTATTCCTAATGTTAATGAAAAATTCAATGAAATGCTAAGAAATCCAGATGGAAAACATCTCTTATATATAAGCATTAAAATAGATAATACATGGTTATGGGTAAATGAAATAGGGGTTAAACGGAAGGAAAAGGTGTCAAATAATGATATTATTGTAACTCATCACAATGTTTTAATGCATTGTTACCCATAATGAATCAATACAAACCCATAATCATCTTAATCATTAGAAATCAATAGTTGTTGTGGTATAAATGGTTGTAGGTTCAAAAGATACAAAACACCTATGGTGTCATATAATTGTACATTAGACACAATGGACAATATCACAATTTTCTTCAAGAAGAATGCACGGGTTTTAAAACCTCACAAATATCTTCAACTAGATAGACTCCTCCACTTCACATAGGTTTTAGTTTAATTCACTAATGCTACTAACAAAGTTTCACTATATACAACTAGATTGTGGGTAAACGTTTGAGTTTGGTGCACTAAAAGTGTTGGAGATGATGTTTTATAGCCTATGGCTACTAGCAATGCTTGATAAGAAACAATCTTGGCCTATTCAAAATCAGATAGAAATGATATTTGTTAATAGGTCATATTAAAAATATTGTTGATGATTGCCTAGTCATAATGTTTGTTTTGAAATTGGAATATATAGTAGTTGAACAACATAATTGTGATATCATAGATTTTATCTTTCATGAAAATTGAGTAGTCTAAATTCTCCAAATAGGATGAATCCTCATCTTGGACCCTTATTAAAACCAAAATACAAAAATACATGTAGTGCCATTATTACGATATTCCTTAATTGATTTCTTCATGGTAGGCTCATAAAACTTGCAAAGAAGAGGAACTATAAACCTATTTGTGAAGGGAGGAGAGGAGATTCAGCCAAGGTTTTTAAGGAGGAGAATGTAACTAGGTCATGTACATGGCGAGAGTTATGGGAACAATAATTTCAAGAATCTCTACTAAGTAGAGTGGAAAAAGTCTAAGAGGATGACATAATAACATCCAAAATGGAAAAGTGGATAGGTCTATGTGAGGATGAGAATTTATGTTTTCTTTGATACCATTGTTAGATGACAGCATGATCCAAGATAAGTGTCGAAAAAAGTTTCATTCAAATGATACATAAATAAATACATGAGTTTGACCCTTAGGTTCCAATTCCATAAGGTATCTTGGACTTCCTACAACAATTCCTATCCCTTGAGATTTTGCACATCCCCTCTCAAGTGAAAATTATTACCCTATTGAATTATGTTTCCAATGAAGTAATGAAGATAAATTGACAAATATTAAGAGATATGAGCAATAAGGTTGAGAGAAAGAGATAACATATATTATTTATTGATGCCAAAAATAAATCCATGATAAATAATTGCATTGGACTTGATACCAAATTCATAGGACTAAACTAAATTTTTGAAGTTCTAGATGCATGATAAAGATATTTTCAATGAGGTTTCCAACAAATGAAAGGTTGAACAATTAAAGAGTTTAGTTTATTAGGAAGTTAATATTCTCACTATATTTTTCTTGTCATTGCATAATTCACTACTAAGAAAGGGTTTCTTAGGAGGTAATAAACATGAATCTAGCTAAGGAATTTTGTTTACTAGACACATAATTCATAAAAAAATCTCCACAACTAGGGTAGGGTTCAATGGAAGAGAATATAGAATGATAAGGCCTTATAAAATTCTAGAGGTGTTAGTAATTTGCCAACAATCCAATTGGCTAGATATTTTTTCAATAAATTATAGGGCTACATGACAATATAGCTATGGATTTTTCCCTAAACATCCACCACATTAGGGATCAAGAGTACCTCACTTTAGCGAATATCTTAGAAATCTAGATGAATAAATGGGTAATAATTAAAGTGTTAATATTACCAATAAGGATAGTATGGGATAAGGAGGATATCCAACCAACTATATATGCTAAGAAATTATTCCTTGTTAGCTTTGAAGAATGGGAAGAAAACTAGAAAAGAGTAAAAATGGATAGTCTACCCAAGCATGGGATGAGAAGAAAACAAGAAAAGAGTAAAAATGGATAGTCTACCCAAGCCATGGGATGAGGTAGCATACCACAACTTGAAATAAATTACTCTTAAAGGCAAATAAATTATGGTATATGCTTACCATTACAAATTTCTACACCATTTGAGAAACCTATTTCATCAATGGCTTGAATAAAATATCAATGTAAAATACTTCTTATTATAATATTTGAAGGAAATGAGTGTCAAATCCATAAAAGGTAAAGGATAATCATTTTTCACCCACGGATTAATAAAGGTAATTGAATTTTGTTCCCTATAAAGGAATGTTGCAATCATTGGATAATTTCATCAAAGTTGGCAAGGAATAATTCAAATCCCTCCAAGATGAAACCAGTTAAACTCATACGCTAAGGGCTCAAGGAGGAACAAGAAAGAAAGAAAATTAGAGATTAATAAAAGGGATAAATCCAAAAATAAAACCAAGGTGGAGGAGGAAGACAAAGAGGTTTTTTCCATAATGATCATGATAGGGAAACCTTACAACAACCATATCAAAACTCAACGAAGATAGCTACTCCATAAAGAGAGGAAAATATTTCTCTAGTAGAAAAGCTAGGATCATGTCATAGATGACCAAGAAATTCATAACTAATCCTCTTCATACCATCCCTATAAATATAGATAAAACCCTCATCTCATTGAAGGCCTTACTAAGGTACAAGGAGGAAGAGTAGAATTCTCTTAGAAAAATATGGCAGTGGTGAAAATTTTAAGGGTTTGAAGAAGGTAGACATGAAGCCCTCAAATTGAAAACCCTTGTGGAAGAAAATACAAATATAGAAGTTATTAGTGAAGTGAATGACCAATTATACCTTGAGAAACAACAGTTGGACAACAAGAAACAATTTAAAGAAGAAAAAAAAGTTTTAAAATTGATCTAGATAAGTACAAATAATAATTAACCAAAAAAAGTGAAGGAATTGACATCTCATAAATCTCTATTTCCAAATAGTATGATCCATCATATTAGAAGTTGAGATACAAGCCTATAACCAAGGTATACACTCTTTTTTTTTTTAAGATTAGTGGCATAAGCTTCAACTGAGTTGAATACTTAGCCAAATGCATTACCAAGTTGATACGCCCATAGAATTCATAAAAACATGGCAAAGGGGTAATGTGTATGCAAGATACTCACTGACTGAGTTCTACCTATATAAATATGTGTTACCTTACCCTTATAGGTGATCACCAAACTCCTTTGTACAAGAGGTACAATTTAAATAACTACGATTTTTTATTCACCATGATGAGTTGAGGGCTATTGAATTACAAAAATATAAGGAGGAATAAAAATGATAAGCCATCTATGGATTAGGTTTGAAATAGTAATGCCAGAAGTGGAAATTAATATCCATGTGATGCTAACATCATACATAGAGTTGATGTTGTCTTGGAGGAAAAGAAAAGGAGGGGAAATTTCCCACTATGATACAAATATCAAGGATTCAAGAGAAACAAAACTAAAATCCTACCAAAATAGATGGGATGGGATTCTTAATGATCTCCAAGAGGATGAAACCTTGTCTTCCCAAAAAATTATAGGTTATTTTTTCCAAGAAACAATTATGCAAGGAAACTTTAAGAAATGTAAAGCTCATATGGATTCCACTTAAGCTCAATCCTAATTTCACTTAAGCTCAATCCTCCTTTCCTTCTACACCCTACATCTATAATGGAATTAGCTGAGGAGAAGGAAAATAAAAAATAGAAATAAAGGAGTAGTTATAGGGATATCACAGAAGGGTTCCATCACATAATTTGTAGCTTATGATTTTAGAAAAAAAGGTATACAACAAGAAGATGGAACAATAGAGTAGGATGAGGAAAACGTAGGATGTAGGGGGAATTTTTGGTTGCACAATGATGTAAAAAACCTCTAAGTTAGGGGTTGATGATGGGCCACTTAAGGGATTTTAGGGAATCCCTTTTTATATAGAGATCTCAATTTTGGACAAGATTATAATTTCTTGTAATTGTTCCATGCAATTTATTTTAGCAACCCTTATGTGGTTTTTTTATTTTATAGCAACTAATTTTAATTTTGCTTACAATATTTACAACTCTATGGTTATGACACTCAAAATAATCATCTATATCATTTGAATAGGAAAAAAATTATTGTTTAAAGATTATGTAGTGGTTGAATGATCTTATTTATACTATTTATCTCATCATATACAATTGTAATATAGTCGCTTCCTTTATCCCCTATTGCTTGACTCGAGATTTAGGAGACCTAACTAAATGGAGACATATAAGATAACAACCCAATATTAGTCATTTTATTTATTTATGAATTAAATTTTGCATCATTAATAACAATAATTACAGTACTAGTTCCAACATTATTTCATTATTTAAATATTTTCAAAAGATAATTCTTGAATAGGTTCATATAGTTACTCCATTGTGTATGATGATGAATAAGTTTATGAATCTATAACATATCACTACAAAAACTATGAAACTCCATGTTGTTCTGATCTTAAAGTACTTAGCTAATAACTCTATAGTCTTGAAAGAGTGTGGAATGACCTGTGAAGGCGTTTTTTACCAAACATTTCGAACATCAAAGTGAGTCCATCATCAGGGGGAACACTTAATATCTTGAGAAGATTTAATGTAGAAGAGCTAAAGATTTATATGTGTTAACATGAAATTATTTTGGAAATTTTTGTCTGCTAAAATTTCCAAAATAATTTCACGTTAACATGTATAAATATTTAGCTCTTCTACTTTAAATCTTCTCAAGATATTAAGCATTCCCCCCGATGATGGATTGACTTTGAAGTCTGAAACATTGGGTAAAAAACTCCTTCGTAGGTCATTTCACACTCTTTCAATATACTCCACCTATATGGACTCATTATTCAATAACTCTATAGTCTCCTTTTATTGTAACAAAAGAAGAAGTGAATGTTATGAAGGAAGGAGTCCAACAAGGAAATCAACTAGGAATTAGATTGCATTTACTTCATAAATTCATAACTTAAGTTCCATTTATGTAGTTGCACATACAATACTTATATCCTCGCAAATAACCAATCCAACAAGGAATTTAAAAAGGGATCATATTGCATTTACTTAATAAATTCATATGTCAAATTACATTTATATAGTCGCACATATAGTGCATATATCCTCACAAAGAAGCATTTTCATTGATTGATAAATTAAATTCAAGTTTATGAGTTCAACAATATTGTTGTAATTCTTTGGTCCATCAAAATCAATAGTGCTAGACAAGTGTCCAATGGTCTCTCTACTTGTATTCGTATCATGGAATTTAACCTTCTTGCCAACATTGGTAGCATTATATGGTTCCCAAGTTGGGATATGAACTATTTATAAGAAAAAAAGGTGGTGTTGTAGTGGGGTAAAGAGAAAAATGGCTAGATAGTCAAGAAACCATTAAGAATACTTAAAAAATGTTTTGATGTAACTAGACCTTCAAAAATACCATGGTTTAATACCATAAAAATATGCTATTCTTAAATTAATACAAAGATACACTAAATAAATGTACATCAAC
>APFE031143716.1:0-18985 GCA_000404065.3 Pinus taeda | reverse complement strand
CAAGAATTGTTCATTTATGTAATGTAAAGGAGGTTGCCCCCTCGAAGAGGCTGAATTCTAAGGTGTTGATCTATCTTTTCTATCTTTTCTTGAGCTGGTTTCATAACAGTCTTCAAAATATTTCTTGCGATGATTTCTCTACATACATTGCTTCCTTGCGATGTCATCGCTGAGGCGATCTAGATATGTCAAATTAGTTCAAACGGTTGGACTTTTGGGTGATTCTAGAAATGATTGTTGGGTCAAGTTGGTTCGCGTTTCCTCCTCTGAGATGGTGGTTCCACCTTTTGAGAAACCTTCCTTGAGGATAATCTCCCTCTCCCTCATTTCATGGAGGCTCCTCTTCCTATAAAAACACTCCCCATTGCTATGATCAGCTAGTTCTTGGTTTTTGGATTGGAGCAAATTAGCTAGCTTTGGTGTGAGTTTGATAGTTTGTAGTGTGAATTGCTGATAGTTTAACAATTGGTTGTGGATTTCCTTAGCTTTGTACTAGAGCTTGTGAGTGAGAGAGAGTTATTATCCATTTGGGATATCCTTTTGAGAGTGAATGCTTGAAGACACATACAGACTGGACCCTTCGAGAAGGCTTGTGATGTCAAGGCTTGGTTGTAAGCTTTGCTTTTGATTCATTTTAATACAATCAATGATGATTTCCTATGTCTTCTGTAAAATATACTTGATAGCTTATGGTTCCTTGACTTTGTAAGTAAATAGATCATTTTTTTTCTCTGTTACGTGTTCTGTTTTTCTCTTGTGTTGTTTCAAGTTGATTGCTCATTGAGGAGAAGGAAACGGTAGCTAAAGTGGCGCAACGAAAGCTCCATCGAACACTGGTTTGAGGTAGGTTCTTCCAACAATGACTGTTTAAGGAAATTAGTTGTTGTTTTGTTCTGTTGTGACTAGACCCACTCTAGGGCTAGAGGGGTTTCCTCTGTCTGCAGAGGGAACATTTCCTACATCACAAGTTGGCGACTCCGCTGGGGAGTCCTTTGCATGTTTTCTCTTGCTTTTGTTTTTGATATAGTGTCTCTTGATTTTGGGGCTGAGCCATAGTATTTTAGGTTACCTGGGTCAATCTGGGAGTCCCTCTTACTATCTGAGAAATTATTCTGGTGTCCTTCAGGTGTTTTCACTTTGTCTTTTCTCTTAATTGAGATCGTCATTGCATATCACTTAACAATTGCGACGAAATTGTTCCTGTCCTCTTTAGTAAACTTGCACATCGTAGATATACCATCGTACAGTGGCGACGATTCCTAAAATCGAACCGTCACATAAGACAGGTGTACACCTGTGATGACATCGCACAGTTGTTAACTCTATGCTTGCAATGATTGGCTTTTCATCCCAAGTTGCTGGTTATCGCCACGTGACGATTCCTGTACACATTGTTTTTTACAACTTTGCCTCCTGAGTCAGCCAGTACTACTTACCCCTTGTTGTTCCTTACCCCTCATCAACTTGTTTTGGTTGTGTTTGGTTAAGGCATTTTCTCTTTGGTTTCATTGAGTGAGTCTTGTGTTTTCAAACTATGTGACCTAGCTCTATTAAAGGTTTCATCAAGAAGTCATTTGTTGGGTTACTTGTCTGTCCAAGATTCATCCACAACCATCTGATTAATTTTCTTAAGGCTGTTTTACTTCTTGTTTTCTTGCTGATTGGTTTTTAGTGTTTGGTAATCGAACCAGTTCTTCATATTGATTTGATTTCCACACTATTCAAACATAGATCACATTTTTTTGGATCAATCAGTTTTACACTTGCTTGTTTGTCATTAAAATTCCAAAAAATAAAAGTATTGCATTCATATAGCATATGAAAGTGAAAGTGCATTTGCATTATTGAATTTTCATGATTGAGAAATTGGAAAGTGAACTTTAAATCTTTCATTAGTAGTATCGATGTAATGTGAAATAAGTGTATTGATGCATTCTGTTTCTTAGTGCTTTCATTTGCTTGTCTTGGTTTGTGTTCGCTTGGGAATGAACTCTTTGCCCTCTTTTAGATAGTTATTCATCGAAACGCATGATTTTTTTCACTCATTGTAGCTGCATCCTAGGAATTGTTGTGATACATTCGCTAGGGCCTAAAAACTGAAACTTAATCCAAGATTAACTCTTAAAATCAATTGAATGAACCTAACAACGCATTGGAACTTAACGCACATTATCTAGAGGTCTAGGCTAGAGACGTGCTCTGGTGTTGTTAAACCTAGTCACTATTGTTTTTGCTTAAGGTTGGGTGATTCCTCCTTCTGTGATTCAATAGCTGCTAGTACGAACTTGTGCTCCCATACCGTCAAGTATATATCAGGAGACCCCACTAGGTTATCATCCTACATCCATAGGAAGCCAAGTCTATCACTTTATGAACCGTAACGCACCAAACACAACATTTGGGAAGATTGACTATCGTACGGAAAGTCCTTGGTCATTTCTTTTTCATTTGATCACCAAGGCGTATATGCAATTTTACGGTTTGTCTAGTAAACCTCTTGTATAGTACTCTAGAGTAGCCACTTTCGTTCCTTTTTGAATCCTTAAAAGAAAAGGATCATCTAAGCACTTGTTCTTTTAGGCTCATAAAATATTTGAAGGCAACTAGAGTCATCTTTTGTCCTTTTTCTCGACTCTTTAAATATGAAAAGGTCAATTTTTGTTCCTGTGTCATAAAATTTAGTGCCCACGAAATATTCTTGGTTACAATTAGAGTTCCTGGTTATATTGCAAGTGCATTTCCAAGTTGTTTCTAATGGCAACATTCCCCGATCCTACTAGCCAAGGTCTTCCCCCAGATGGGAATCTTGGTCCACTTCCTCCTTTTGGAAATGTCGGTACTCCATATATGGCAACATTGTCCTTGCCTAGGTTAGCCATCAGTTTGCTCGTTTGGTTGTTTTCAACCTTGGTGGTCCCGAGTGTCATGACTCCTGTTCCACCATCTCCTTTCATCTGAATCACGACATGATGATTCCAAGGTTTAGGCTGCGCCTTCTTCACCTATTTCTTCATCTTCATCTCCTACTTCGCTTGGTGAAAGTTCCACATCTAGTAACCAAGAGACTATGAAGAATAAGAATAAGAAGTCTGATAAGCGTGAGGCCACCTGTGCAACTATTGCTCCAAGTACATCTTAGGTCGGAACACCTTCTACTCCTCCACGGATGGTTAAGTTGCCTTGTAAATTGTGCAAGGGTTACCATCTTCTTCGTGATTGTCCTGGAATTCCAAGGATCTTGGAAGTATGGTCTCATGATCTAGCTTGTCCCTCATCTTCCTCTAAAGCGCATGTCGATGCTCAATCCTCAATTGGCAATGGTAAGAAGAAAGGGAAGATTTGATTCCCCTATAGGCTATGTGAAGGCAACCATCCCCTTCACCTTTGTCTACTCATGGATAAAGCTTTAATTGTTTTGGAACAACTTCTTCGCCTCCACTTCCAGTTGGTTATCAGAGGCTCTCCTCCGACCCTCTCCCCGTTGACAAAGAGATTGACTTAGATTCTTCTCTTGTCCATCTTCCTCTTCCTGAACCTGGCTGTCCTCAGCCTATTCCTGACCAACCATTGGTCAGAAAGAGTGTCGACTTGGGTTCCCCACCAGTGGTTCACTCTATTCCTGAAGAACATCATGATTACACTGCTCATGTTCTTCTAGTCTCATCAGATTCTCTTGAGTCCGAGAATGACCGTCCTATCCCTGCTGATTCAAAGAGTCCTTCTTTGGTTCCTGTAGAGTGAGGGGGAAATCATATGATACCCCCACCAACTAGTTTGGTCATATCCTTCGACTGGAGTCACTTGAATGCTTTCCCCCTTCCATCCTATGTGCCTTTCTAGATTACAGTACATGCCTATAATAAGGCAGTACCTGGCACTGTCTTGGATGAAGGGACATCGATTAGCCTCATGCCTTTCACTACTTGGCAAGCTTTGGGCTCCCCACAACTTGTGTCGGTCACTCAGAATCTGTTGGCATTTGACGAAGGAACTAGTCAACCTTTAGGGAACCTTCTGAAGTTCCCTGTTACTTTGGGAGGCAAAACTATCTATATAGATGTGATGGTTGTCCAAGGGGCTTTAGATTTCAGTCTTCTCCTTGGCCGTGATTATATTTATGCCATGGGAGCTCTTGTTTCTTCACTTTTCTGTGTGGTTTATTTTCTGTACGATGGTAGGATGGTGACTATCGATCAATTGTCATTCTTTAGTCACCTGATGCCTCCTGTTCCACCATCATCCCCTATTAGTTCTTGTTCACAAGCAGTCCCTTCCTTGCCACATGTCAATTATGTGGCTACCTGTTCTACCTCCGCATCTGTTGATAATTATGCATATGGTCTCGTACATCATGTACATTGGGCATTGGAACCTGATTTGTCGTTGGTGTCTAATGACATGTGCCCCTCCCAGAGCGTGATCCTTCCATCCCGTGACGATCTCTTAGGAGTCATGTTTTCGTATGACCAATGAAAAGGAGCCCGAGGATTGTTCTGATCTTATGTCAACCTCATTAAAAAACGAAGCAAGGACCTGAGGATAGTTTGTTCCTGTCTCAACCTCATTAATAAATGAATCAAGCTGTTTCGAGGATAGTTCCTTCATCATGTCAACCTCGTTTTTAAAAATGAAACATTTTCTCTCTTGTCAATCGAGTCTTTCTTAGGTCTTATCTTTTCAACCTTCATTCCATCTACTTTGTTGGATGCAATGAATCTTGGGGGGCATGTACCTCGATTGGGCTATTTTGTCAGGGCCATGTTAATCCTTTTCAAGCATAGTTCTCCATAGTGGTTCAAGCTTGTGTAAAAATGAACCTGTGTGCCATTATACCTCTTATGGTTTGGTGCGTTAGGTGATTTCTTGTTTATTGTGTTCTTTGCCTTTGATACAAGTGTTATGGATCTTCGCTGATACATTAGTTAATTATGTATTAAGTGGACATTTACACAAATATAAATCATGGACAAACATTCATACATAACAAACAAGAACCATATAACATAAATTGATATATATCGTGTGGCGCACTGAGGCGCTCAAAAAATAATGTGTATGTCAAAAAATAAGGTATATGTTCATGCTACATCTAAGGCACATGTCTCTCAAAATAATGGAAAAATAAACCTAGGCAACTACTGTGGTGGATTATGCTCTCTGTAGCAGACTACTACCCGAACTACTCGTCTAAGTAGTCTATGGACCCTGGGCGATACACCTGTAGTATGTCTCTGATACTATCACGGGATCTCCTCAAACCCTCTATAATCCTAGATCCCCTCAGTCAAGCCCTCTAGGTTCCGGGCTATCTCCTCCTCTGCATCATCGCCTGGGGGTGGTATGGCCAGCTCTCTGTTCTCCTCCCTCCATGTCATAGGAGCGAGACCCACAGGTCTCTCAGGTCCCACATCTGCAAAAAATGAACACAATGATTAAGACATATACATTTAAAAATCCAAAAACATTAAAAAAAAACATATAAAAAGTATAATGGTTAACCAAGCGTGTTACCTCTCTCATCCTACTACTCTCCAGGTGGGAATAGCATGTTTGGATCTCATTTGAAGTCTGTGTCTGCATAGGGCCAATCCTAAAAAAAAACCTGTTGTCGATCTAGCCACTCCATGAAGAGCGGTCCCCATGAGAGTGGTCGGCCGCCACCTCCTCGTGGCATCACATGTGCCCATCTGGTGATACGAGTATCTCGCGGTCCCGGTAACATGAGGTCCATATCTTGCAACTGAAGTAGTGGTACCCACTCCAGCATGAGCGGTACCAGGATGGACCCATATCCAAGCTATTTGGTCTCTCCTCATTGACACTTGGTCAGATGTCTCTTTATGTTTAGAGATACTGCTTTGGCTCAGTCGTACATGGTGGGGTTAAGGAAATCTAGAGCCAACCATAGTTAGGTCTTAGTCACCTCGTGTTGGGCCTATGAGCCTGCTGCTCTCGTAATCATAAACAGTAAGACACGTAGTGTCAAATCCTCCACTGTAGGGATCTGTAGTTTCCCACTGGTGGGTGATTTGCGTGCTCTTGGGCATGCTCGTGCAATCACCATATCCAGAGTCCCTCCGCCTACCCACATACCCTCTATGCGAGGTCTCTCTCCTTGGTAAGATAAGCTTGTAAGGAAGTATATGTTAGTCACATCGAACTCAATCTCCTGACCTCGTATGATAAACTTAGCCTCCGTCAGGTTCCACGAGTGAATCAAGAACTCGAGTAGGTCTAGTTGTGCCCGTAGAAGAGGTGTGAAGAATTTTTTTAGTAATATGCAATTCTAAAGGGCTCATCTGCATTGTGAGTCATTTAGCCCTCTTTCTTCGTCAACGTCATGCGTACGTTCTTGCCACACAAACACCATTTTTTCACCCTGCATAAGAAAATAACAATTAATTAGGACTTGTTTGGACCAGTTTCATAATCCAAAATGGTGCAAAACATTAAATTTTTTTGTTTGTTGCGCCGTTGCAGTTGTTTTTCAAACAGCTGTGACGGCTCAATTTCACAATTCTCTTTTTTCCGGATCATCGCAGGGGTACACATGTTTCCTACAACGATGCCGCTTTTGGTGTGTGTAAAATCCCCGATTGTTGCGCACCCGCGAGGGAATTTTGCGACAACCGAGGCGTGGTTGTGAAACAAAACACCCTTCTAAAACCACCCAAAATGCATAAAATTGGAACTGAAAACAATCAAATTGTAGAGGCAAGATCAATGTACTTACTTGGTGAAAGTCTTGTGTGAAATGATTGATCATAGGTGACGAAATTGAGCTCCAAAGTTTGCACAAGTACGTATTTGAAAAAATTACCAAAGGCTGAAAATCAAAACACAATGTAAAAAATGTTTTACCAACAAGTCTTATATAAACTTTTTTGAAAATTTAGGGTTTTCTAACTATAGGAATTGGGTTTTGGTTGTAGTTTTTGATTTTTTCCTCATGGTTTTAGGGTTTTGACCTAGTTTTCTAACATCACCATGTGTATCTTTGTCGAATGGATCTTACGTTTTGTTTTCTGTGCAGAAACAGGGGTGACAGATACGGTTTTCGGTCAATATGTGCTTGGTATATACCATGAAATTTTCTCATGAGTCCCCTTTAAGCTCTTTTTTGACTCATAAAATATGAAAATATTGCCAAGTTTTTCCCTTTTTGACTCGTTAAAAGAGAATAAAAATGGCAGTCCGATTTTAGCTCTTTTTCAACCGTTTAAACACGAAAAGATGGTTGGGCTTTTGTCGTTTCAAGCTCGTTTTTGGATGTGAAACATCGTGTCTCCAATCGCTTTTTTACTTTTTTGGATCAGGAACACTAGTTACGAAAAGTATTCCTTGATCGAAATGGTCAAGCGGTTCTCTCGAGTATTGTTTTCTACCTTTTCGGGCTTGAGGGACAAAAACTTATGAAAAGGGACCTCCCTAAAGTTTTCTTTTCCGTGTCTTTTTCAAACTCTCTAAACATGAAAAAGGCTCTGAGTTTTACCTATGTCGGACTTGTTAAACCCTGACGACATTAGACTCATCACCATGATGTGAACTGAGCTTCTCCTCCCTAGGGCTTGTTAAATCTCACTAGGTTGGATTTGTCTGAAGGACGAACTTATACCACAAGCATATGCTATGCCCTACAAGCTTATTTTTCAAAAATAATTCGGGTACTTGCCAGCAATGGTGAGGGAAATTTTTAGAAATCTTCATTGATTATTTATGGTAGCTAGTTACTCTTGAACATCAATGCTTTTGCTTCTCACCGGGTTTGGGACATCCTCACATTGTCATTAGCCTTCAGGGGTTTGGGTTTGTCATTTTGCCTCATTCCATTTGCTCCTTGTTGTCTCCGTTAGACCTCCGATCCCTTGGTACCAAAATACATGATGGAAACCATATATCAAGTCTATCATAAAACATACTCGTAACGAACATATAACCAACAAAGATAAAGGATATAACAACCATAAAATCCACATATAAGCCAATACATTTACACATGTTATACCAAGGAGAAAGAGCTCTTATCAATGAATTCAAAAGCCAACGAGGTATGGGACTTCCACAAACCACCCAACCATAGATTAGCTGAACCAAATATTTCTTTCAGCCAATCACCCTCATGCCATATTCCAAGCATGAATGTGGGACTCAAAACCAAACCAAACTAGGTTTCCACAAGCATTACCGCAATCCCCACCGGATCTCTAGGCCCTAAGAAAACATGGATTCCACCAGATTTCTCCACCTACACTGAGATAAATTTTCCTGTCTCCTAGTCTCTAGGCTTGTTACACAGTAATTTGTCACTGACCTCATGTCAGTCCCCGAGCGACATATCTGTTGTGTCATACATCAAATAAACATGTCTATATCTTCCCACTCCTTCAAGAATATTAAACAAGTGCTTTCTAATACTGAAGATTGACCCTTTTACCTATGTTTCTGCATCGTCGCAAGTGAACCCCATCATTCCTATAATGATTCTCTGTGCTGAACTATACCGTCATGACGTCGTCGCAGGGGTACACATGTTTCCTATGACAGTCAGAATTTAGGGCTCGGTGCAAGTCTTCAAAATATTTCTTGCGACGATTTCTCTGCATACATTTATTCCTTGCAATGTCATCGCTGAGCCCCAGTATATGACTTGCAACGATCCAGATATGGTGAATTAGTTCAAACAGTTGGACTTCTGGGTGATTCTAGAAATGGTTGTTGGGTCAAGTTGGTTCGCCTTTCCTCCTCTGGGATGGTGGTTCCACCTTTTAAGAAACCTCCCTTGAGGGTAAGCTCCCTCTCCCTCATTTCATGGAGGCTCCTCCTCCTATAAAAGAACTCCCCATTGCTATGATCAACTAGTTCTTGGTTTTTGGATTGGAGCAAATTAGGTAGCTTTGGTGTGAGTTTGATAGTTTGCAATGTGAATTGCTGATAGTTTAGCAATTGGTTGTGGATTGCCTTAGCTTTTTACTAGAGTTTGTGAGTGAGAGAGAGTTATTATCCATTTGGGAGACCCTTTTGAGAGTGAATTCTTGAAGAAACATACTGACTGGACCCTTCGAGAAGGCTTGCGATGTCAAGGCTTGGTTGTAAGCTTTGCTTTTGATTCATTTTAATACAATCAATGATGATTTCCTATGTCTTGTGTAAAATATACTTGATAGCTTATGGTTCCTTGACTCTATAAGTAAATAGATCATTGTTGTTCTCCATTATGTGTTCTCTTGTTCTCTTGTGTTATTTCAAGTTGATTGCTCATTGAGGAGAAGGAAATGGTAGTTGAAGCGGTGCAACAAAAGCTCGATCGAATACCAGTTTGAGGTAGGTTCTTCAACCAATGACTGTTTAAGGAAAATAGTTGTTGTTTTGTTCTACTATGACTAGACCCACTCTAGGGCTAGAGGGGTTGCCTCTGTCCATAGAGGGAACATTTCCTACATCACAAGGCTTTATCGTATATCCTGCCATACCGTGGTCGAGGATTCCTAGGCCTAATAAAGACTCCACCCTCCAGGATTTATCGTACATCCCGCCATTCACTGACCAAGGATTCCTAGGCCTGATCAAGGGCACACATCTCTAGGATTTACCGTATGTCCTGCCATTCAACTACCGAGGATTCCTCGGCCCACCAAGGCACATAAAATCTAGCTTTACCACAATCCCATTTCGGTTCAAGGATTCCTAGGCCATGTGTTCTTTCTTTCAGAGATCACCTGACTCAGTTTTGAAACCATGAAACAATCCAGCGTAACCAAATACAAGAGAACCCATCACACCATGGCTATTTAGAAATGGAAAGGCAAGGTTGAAGAGCACTATCACAGTTGGAAAAACCCATGCCAATGAGAACAAGAGAGCCAAATACACATGCATGTACCATGCATGCCAATTCTAGCAAGGAAATCACACATGCAAATTGATGTAGATAATCCTGTTGTAGCTGCTTGATCCTACTCTTCCTTGCTTGATCTTTATTTCCTCTTTGCCTTGTTTGCTTTCCTTGATCCAAAGTTGAAGTGCTACAAGAAAACTCTAAGTGCCAAGAGTGTGTGGGAGAGAGAATAGAGAGAGAGCTCCAAAATTGAATTGAAAAAAGGTACCAACTAATCCTCATAAGCCTTTTTATTAATGAGGCCTCTAATTTCTTCAATTTCCATTATTTTTCCTTCATTTTTCTCCTCACATGCAACTTGTGACCTTTCACCTTCCTTTTCCCCTAATTTCCATTATTTTAATAAATAAATTGCCATAAATGCCATTTTTCCTTTCCAAAGCCTTTTTCATTTCCTTTGCCAATTTCCTTAGCTATAATAAACAAAATGAACACCCACACTAGGGTGTTTTTCCCAACATTCAGCTTGGAATACATGTCCCATGACCTTGGTTCTTAGTTTTCATTTATTAGTTTTATTTACATGGAATTTTGACGAGGGTTGTTTCATTCTAGGAGTAGCATGTCACATTTTTAATACAAAATGCTACTGTACACTATCAATGAGATCTACAAATTGAAGAGATTCATGCAATTTTGATCCCGAGGTAAGTCACGTATCTAGTTAGTAGTGTCAAGGACTGAGAATGTGACTTGTGTCCTAGTCTTAGTCGCTATTCATAATTATAGTGCAGGTCGCCAGGTCACGATTATACATCTTTGGTTTAATAGGAGTTAACAAGGGAAAATCATGACCTGTAGTGAAAATCTGAACTTCAATATCCCTTGGTTCTGAAGATAAGAGCATGGATCATAAAATATGTTTCTAAGCATGATTTGTTGATTAAAACTTTGCACCTTAGTGGATGTCAAAGGATTTCTTCGTGCATAAGCATATAACCTATGACTGCACCAACTAATGTATTGAAGGATTCAAACCCAAAAATGCTCGAATGTGATTCCAATCGAGTTATGTGTTTGATTCGATGGGTTCAATTTGGGTGACAAACTCAATGAGATTCATTGCGAGCTCAAGGTAAAATTCCTGGCACAAAAAGGATGGATGAGGGACTCAAAGCTAATGGTGATTGAGGATTAGGAGATTAGGGAATGTTTGAGTAAGAATTCAATCAAGGGAGGAACTATAGACCTGGCTGGGTGGTGAGATGATAAAAAAAAAATGCCTGAGCAAGGTGGACAGACCATTGCAACACTTGGAAGAAGGTAAGAAAGTGTGTAGGCATTACCAATAAGTCGCACTTTGCAAATTATATCCAAAGGAGGTTTTCTCATTTTATGTTGAAGGCATAGCGAAATAGTAGGAATAAATGACATTTTTTATATAAACTTAGGCATGTACAAAGGGAGGTCACATCTCAAAATTGCACAATGTATTTATTGCATGCGTTGGAGGTAAGCCAAGTTGTAGATTCTGATTTTATGTTGGTCACATTTGCAAGTTTCAATGTTAAGGATTGAACATGTGATTTTTGATCTGGCCTTAGTCATAAATCCATCCTACAAAGCAGGTCACACTCCTCATCCACTAAACAAATCGAATTTGAAAATGCAACCTAGGCCAAATCACATTTCGAAGTAATGGGTACAAGTTGCAATTGGAAATGCAACTTAGGCCAAGTTGCATTCACAAAAGAAAATTAGAAATGTGATTTTTCTTGGTCACAATCGCCAATGGTGAAAACTAAGAATGCGACTTATGATCAGACCTAGAAATGCACCTTGGATTCATCAACGTTGTCTTCCTATATATATATTATTATATATATATATCTATATATATATATATATATATATATATATATATATATATATATATATATATATAATATATATATATATTATATATATATTATATATATATATATATATATTTATATATATATAATATATATATAAATAAATGGTGAGTAGTCTCCAATGGAACTTGTATATAGTTGACATGATACCATGGTGATTGTAAAACACCGCAATATGATAATACCCATCGCGTTGTAATGTGCTTCCCAATGCACTGCAATGTGATGCCTAACGCATTAGAAAGTGATGCCCAACGCATTCACCAATATATGATACCCACCACACTGGAATATAAAATATTTCCCAACGTATTGCAATATAAAAACATCAAACACATTGTAATGTGGAAAAAACCAACATACTTGTGATATGATAATATATCTCAACATATTGCAATGTGGTGATATATCTCAATTGATTGGGTTATCTTCATAATCCTATCATAACCCAATACCCAAGGGACAACATATCTTGGGAACCTGAGGTAATCCACTATAAGACTACAATTGAAGATGATGCCACAACCAAAATAGTTATAAAAGTCATTTATGAGTGCAAGCATGTAATAGACACACTACCTATGCCTCTAAAAGACAATGTTTAACCCATCTCATTTCGTCAATGCCATGCTTGTGCTCTTATCTAAAATCACTTTAATTCCATAAGTTGTATCTTGTCCATAATTCTTAAAACCTTGGAAAATTCACCTTAAAATCACCCATAATAGGATCATATGAGTAGTGTTCCAATCATTATAGGAATAAGGTCAATTGCGTTTACCCCCAATTTGTTCAAGTGTTCATGTCCCTAGATATTTAATCTTACACCCATTTTATAAATAAAAAGATCATTTTGGTGAAGTTTTAGAATTAGATCTTCTTCCTAATCAAACTCATAATCCAGAATAGGGATCATGCCAACAATTTGAGGCCAACAATTCCTTTGATACCCTAGAACATCGCACTTTCCTCTACTTATGAATGTCTTGTATTTTTCAATAGTGGGTCAAGAGGAATTTGTTTTGTGTGTACCACACCCTAATAGAAACTACTTCCCATAAAGAGCTACTTCTGGTGGCAATCAACATTTTGAGCTAGAAATAGTTTGATTCGAACCCTTGGCATACAAAATAAATGGAAAAGCATAATTTTGACAATTTCTTAAGACCCTAATTACTTTAATCTACTTAAACACATATGAAGAGGCAATGCTTAAACGTTCTCTACAAAACAAATGAATGCAAAATGCCATAAACCCTTATGCCAATGATGAAGCACGGCATATGAGAATAGGTAGCGTGACTAATGGAAATAATGGCACTTGTAGCCTTGATGACAAGAGTTTGACAATTACAATTGACAAGGATATCTGTTAAGACCTTAAAAAGCACAAGGGGACCCAAAATTTAGATATACAGGTTGCAAATTTTGGGTGGTGTTGTAGCGGCTATAACAAGTCCATAGTATCTGGGGGATAGCTTGACATAGTTTCCAATTCTAAGTGTGTGTTTCTTTGGTTTCACCTTTTATTATACGTGATCACCAATATTTAATTCCCTTTGAACTATTTTCAATTGCATAATTCTATTGTTTATCCTTAACTGTTTTCAATTTTTTGTTAACATGTTTAACCACTTCTTCCATCTCCTTTAACATATATGGTCCTTCTATAAATATTTTGTAATAACTTGTAATTCCCATAAAATACCCGATATCAACTACATCCTTAGGTATTGACCATTCTATGATAGATTGTATCTTTTTCAAATCCACAACAATCCCTTCCTCAAATACCACATGTCCTAAATATTGAATTTATTTATGGTAAAATGAGCATTTGCTAAATTTAGCATACAACTCATTTTCTCTAAGTGTTTGAAGAACAATTTGCAAATGTTGATCATGTTCTTCTTTACTCTTTGAGTAAACCTAAATGTCATCTATGAATACAATGAAATTGTTAGGGTAGAGCCTTAACCCCTTTATTTATGTAATAAGACCAAGGAGCCTAGTTAGAGTCACAGTTAGTTAGGGAGTCAATAAATCCTGTAAGCGATTATCTACATTAATTATTATTGTAAGTGGTTGACCCACATTATAGAAAAAGGACCAGAGTTAGTCGTAAATGACCCATACTTAATAAATAAAGTGGTTAACCTGTGTTATGTAAGGGACAACTAGTAGTTAAGGTTTTGGATGTCATTAACCTATAAATAGTCTTATTTAGTAGGGGAAATATCATCAAGTCTTATTGTAATTGAGCTCTGCTCTATTGGAGGTTTCCACCTCGAAGAGGAAAGTGAACATTGTATTTTGCTTCTTAATAATAAAATATCTTGCAGTTTTGTCTCATTTCATGTGATAATTATGTGTTTTGGGCTATATTTCTTGGTGTTTTTGGTATTCTGGATTTCTCACAGGTCAAGAGCATAACAAGTGGTATTAGAGCACTTTCTAGGGCCAATAGTACCTCCAATTTTTGCAGATTATTTTAGGCTAGAGACGCGTTCCAATGTATTTAAACCACAAGATCTTTCATTAAGCACATAAACTTGTGGATTTAGGGAGGCATGCATGCAGGAACTACAAGAGGTAGTCACGCTTGTTGGAATCCCTTGTAACTCCTATGGAATCCCTTCGAGTAGTAGCGCATTAGATATAACCACGCACAAACTACACTTCCATGTACCCTTGGGTATATCGGAAGCCCCTTAGGATAACCTGAAACCTATCCTTAGATAAGTCGTTGTCTGTCTTGCTGCGATAGTACACTGTGAACAACACTCGAGGAGATTACTCGCACAAACAATAGGGTAGTCGGGTAGTATGACGAAGGGTACGATCGATTCTCTTTAGTTAGCACCTTGAAATATTGGGTTGAGTACTATAGTTGGACCCCTCCGTATATTGTGATCTGTAGCGCCTAACACTCCTTTGTGACCATAGTTACCTCCACTATTTTAAGATCACCCCCTATATTTTCTTTCATATTAGATCTAGTTGTTGGAGTTTGACTTCCGATGTCCACATCAAATCCCATAGTTGAGGTTATACCACCACCATACAAGATCAAATTCGGTAGTTGGGATTTTCATAGTGCAGATTAAACCCTTTGTGCAGTGAGGTCTGGCCACCATAGTCTAGATCGGATAGTCACAACACATTCTGCAGTACCAAGACCCTTGGGTTTCTATTGCTACAGTTTTGACTCGATTTTCATAGGATAATTGGTAGTACCACTATTTTTGGAATTCAACCATTGTAGTATTGATTAGCTGGGAGTAAAAATAAAATAAAAAAGTCCGAGGCCATCTCAGGATGCTTGCAATAGAATTAGCCCGTAAGATTTAGGACAATGAGTTGGTCGTAGTGGTAACATTCACTTGTAAGCACCCAATTTTTTGGTTGTCCAAAATTTTTCCCAACTCGGCTTCAAGTGACCCACGTCACTAGACTCCTGAGCTTGCCCTCTTCCAAGCATACTACTCTTAAGTAAGCTCAAAATTTGATGATGGCTTGTTTATGCTCGATACTAGGTCTCAAGTTATGGTTGCGGAAAGGACATCTAAGAAGGTCGACAACCTTGAGAAAACATTCAATGAGTTTGAGGAGTCCATTACCTCCCTGATCGAAAAACTAATGACCGTTATAATGAAGTATTGCAAACTCATGAGGGAGGATCCTAGTCTTGATGCCCAGATAGAAGGATAATACAACCATCACATTCACTTCCATGGATGGCACCACTCTTCGAACCATTGTACACCCAAGATGGATATGTACAAATTTGATGGTTCTAAGCCTACAGTATGGGTAGCACAAATGGAACAATATTTTTTCCTTAATGATATATGTGATGATGGAACTAGACTATATGTGGGATCCCTTTACTTGGACCAAGAGAGTTGGAAATGGTGGCAATGGCATCAAAAATTTTATCTAGGTTGGGAAACTTGGAACATGTCCTCAAAATCCATATGTGACCGCTTTGATCAAGAATCTCATTTTTTGGGTCGTCTCAATAAGCTCAGGAAAATAGGTATAGTAAAGAACTACATTGCAACCTTTGAACAATTGGCCATTAGAATTGAAGGCCTAAGAGATGAATTTTACTTGGAATATTTCATCAGTGGCCTAAAGGAAGACATCCAAGCCCATGTCTGAATGCATCACCCAGCTACTTGGTTTTACGCATGTTGTAAGGACTTAGATGTGGAAGTCACCTTAAATGCCCAATCCAATCGTCCAAATTTCATCGTTAAGGAATGTCCCACTCGAGCTCCAGGCCCCACCCAAACACTTAAGGTTCAAAAGGTGTCGTCAGCAAAAATGGATGAAAGAAGGGAACAAGGATTGTGCTACTACTTTGATAACAAGTACTCCCATGGACATGAATGCAAGGAACCAAAATTCTTTCAAATTGATGCTACTAATAACAACACAACTGATGAAGCTCCATCCCCTGAGGTGCCTGAGGAAGAAGTGGGTGAAACGCAAACTGACCCAAGCAATGATATCACAGCTATGCTAGATGGTCTAGTTATATCACTACATGCCTTGGCTGGAATTTCTTCACCCCAGACTCTCAAAATATGGGGTAAACATAGGCCAGTAGTGGTATTGATTGATAGTGGAAACATTCATAACTTTGTCCATAAGAGAGTCACAGAATTTGTTCATTGCTTTGTATGGGTGGTATCTAATTTCCATGTCCTTATCAGTAATGGTGGGACCATGAAATTTGAAGGACACTGTGAAAATATTAAGCTTCAAATGGTGGATTCACACCTTAAAAACCACATGTTTTCCATTGAAATGGGTGGTTGCAACATTGTCCTTGGCCCCCGAATGGCTTCGCACACTGGGCCCTATCATAATAGATTTACAAGAGTTATATATGATCTTTAAGCAAAATGACCACACTCATACATTCAGGGGACTCTAGGCAGGTGCTCCTACTATCATCAACTCGCATCGAATGGAGAAGATTTTTAGAAATGGCCATCATGGAGTAGTAGCCCAATTTAATGCCATCCAGGCCATTAAATCCACTAGGTATTAGATTGCCACCATTGAATCTTTGACAAACCTAAAGAGCTTCCATCCTCTAGGGGTGAACATAATCATAACATCCCTTTGGTCCGAGTGCCCAGCCTCCAAATGTTAGCCCTTATCGATATCATTTTTCCCAAAAGAATGAAATTGAAAAAATCATCAAGGAACTCCTCGAAGCTAGTGTTGCTTGTTCTGAAACCAACCCTTATTCATCTCCAGTGGTTATGGTTCTAAAGAAATATGGATAGTGGCACATGTTTCTTGACTTCCAAGCCATTAACAGGCTCACTGTTAAGGAAAATTTTCATATTTTGGTTGTTGATGATCTTCTTGATGAATTGCATGGTAATAAATTCTTTACCAAGCTAGACCTCTGCTCGTGTTATCACCAAATACACATGAAGGAAGTGGAAATTGTTATGAAACCAGCTCAGAAAAAGATAGAAAAGATAGATCAACGCCTTAGAAATAAGCCTCTTCGAGGGGGAAACCTCCTTTACATTACAAAAATGAACAATTCTTGGATGATACAAATGAGAAGGCCTCCTTTCTATATATAGGAGTCTAAGGGGTCATAATATAATTAGAGTCGACATAACAAATAATAATATAAGGGCCACACAGTAATAACAATAGTGGTCTTTCTATGGCCACAATAATAACAATATGGGGACTACACGAGCACAACAATATAATAAGGGGGTTGTACTAATAACAATAAAGGGTTATACTAGTAGTATAGGGACCTAACATGCCCCTCTCCTTCAAAAAGTGTTGTCCTCAATGCTTGAGTAGTTCTTAATGCTTCTATATAAAATTCCAGTGGGTAAGTTCTACCACTTGATGAGATACTCTGAAATTGACTGATTTCATAGCTGTCAGGTTCTTCTTTCTATGATTGCTCCAGGTTCCAATATGATTTTTCCTGCCTTGTCAAGTTCTGGCAATATTGTTTGAAATGGGATCTTCTACAACTTTTGAATGAGTGGCCACACTTCTTCGTCCTTCTTCCATTCATCCCTTTCTTCGTTTATCCAATATGGTTGGATAATAGAAATGGTGCACAACAGTGCTTCCACATCCTCATCCTTTCTTGAGAGTGCATTTGCCACAACATTTTTCTTCCCTTTTATGTATATGATTTCAAAGTCATAACCCAACATATTTGTGACCCATTTTTGTTGTTCTTCATAGGATAATCTTTGTTCTAAAAATTATTTAAGGCTATCATGATCCATTTTTACCTTGAGGTGTCTTCCCATTAGGTAGGTTGTCATTTCTTTAGTGCATGTAGTATTGCCAACATTTCCTTCTCATAAATAGCTTTGCGTAAATACTTTCCCTTGATTGGATGACTTTCGAAAGCAATGGATCTTTCATCTTGCATTAAAACAACACCAATTCCATTTTCGGAAGCATCACACTCCACAATAAAGGTTTTTGTGAAGTCTGGTGTAGCTAAGACCGGTGCTTGGCACATTGCCTCTTTAAGATATTTGAAGGCCTTTGTTGCTTTTGGAGTTCATGAAAATGCATCTTTCTTCAACAATGTTGTTAGAGGTGCCACTATTTTCCCATAATTATTAACAAACTTGTGATAATACCCTGTCAACCCGAGAAATCCTCCCAAATGCTTTATGGATGTGGGGATTTCCCATTGCTTAATGGCTTTAATTTTTCTAGGGTCTACCTTAACTCCTTCATGAGATACAATATGACCCAGATATTCCACCTCTTGTACTCCAAAGAAACATTTGGATCTTTTTGCATATAATTGTTTCTCCTCCAGTAGTTGTAGCACCCTGTCAACATGTTCAACATGATCCTTCCAAGACTTGTTGTAGATTAGCATATCATCAAAATACTAACACAAATTTTCTAAGAAGGGTTTGAAAATGGAATTCATCAAACCTTGAAATGTAGAACGTGCATTGCTAAGGCCAAAAGGCATGACCAAAAATTCATAATGACCCTCATGAGTTCTAAATTCTATTTTTGAAATGTCTTTAGTCTTCATTCTGATTTGATGATATCCTGAATGAAGATCCACCTTGGTGAAGTAAATTGATCCATGCAATTCATCCAGTAATTCATCAATGACAGGAATGGGAAACTTATCTTTAATAGTGAGCTTGTTGAGCTCCCTATAATCCGGACACATGCGCCATGATTCATCCTT
>APFE031143713.1:168943-183783 GCA_000404065.3 Pinus taeda | reverse complement strand
TATATATACATATTATATTATTGATAAAATTGCCTTCCATTTTTCCTATATACCATGCAGATTCGCCCATTTATTATATTTATAAATTTAGGGGGGGTTCTTAAAATTTTCCCTGCTGTCGGATGGGTCAATCATCCTTCTCTGTATAGATGTAGTGTGTACATAGTTGTGGGTCTATACCCTTCATGTCAGGATAATCCCAGACAAAAGCCCCTTTATATTTCTGCAGGACCTATATGAGATTTTGTTGTTGATCGTTATCTAGACTATCATTAATTTTTAGAACTTTTCCTGGTTCGATCTCAACAGGCTTGTTGTTATGAACAACAGTCGTCTAGATATGCTGGTCGTTGGTATCCTTCAAAGGATCTTCCATGGCTTCATTGTCAAGGATTGCTTTCAACATTTAACACTTTACATTGCTCACATCAGCTGGTTGATTGATAAAATTGTTGATTATGTCATCTTCAGTCTCATCTTTGAATTCCAGTGCCTCTGCTATTGTGAGTGGTGAACGGATGCTTTCCTCTAGGTATGTTGGTGGTTGTTTACATATTTTTACAATGGGCAGACTAGGCTTGGTAGGAAGATATAACACAACTTTTTTTACAGCATCCCCCTTTGCAATAGTCATGTTGCCTTCTCGACAACCAATATAAGCATCAACTGTCGCCAACCAAGGTCGACCCAGAATCAGAGGATGCCCATTCAATTGACTCTTTGGGTTTATGACAAGAAAATTTACTGGATATTCCCATGAATCAACAGAAACTATAATATCCTGTAAGGTCCCTTCTAGCTTTACCACTGAATGATCAATCAGTTCTAATAAAGTGGTGGTTTGTTCCAGGGCTGTAATACCAAGTTCTTGGCAAGTTTTTGTTGTTAAAATATTAATGGTTGCACCCAGATCAACTAGTGTATTGGGAAAAGAGCGACCATATATCTGAAATGTCACTATGGGATTTCCAAGATCTTCATACTTTACCGGAGTTTCCCCTCCCAAGAGTAAATCAGATAAGGTTCCTACAACATGAATGGTGAGTGAAGTTTTTTCTTTCCTCATATTCTTCTTTACACATAGCTCTTTGATTGTTTTATCATAGATAAGAATATATTAAATGGCTTAGAGGAGAGGAATTTTAATACAAAGATTTTTTAGTTCCGTTACAAGATCAAAATCTGGATAAAAAAATAGGTTTTGGTATTGTTAAACTTTCGAGGAACGAGAGAGAGGTGACTGTGTTCTATCTCTTCCCCTTGGTTTAGTTCAATATTAATTACAGCTAGTGGTATATGTACAGGTGGGGTTTTAATTTCTATTGATGGTTGATCCCTGTTTTCCCCAGGGGTGATGATACGCCCTCACCTCAATCTGAGTTCTTTACATTCTTTTTACTCAATCTCATAATCTGAGCTTTTGATCATTTGTACCAACTACACCAGTCTGTTATTAGGATTCGGATTCGGCTAAGCTGACAATTGAGGGCGCAAAAGAGGTTGCAGATTTCGTTGTAATTTATATGGCGCTGATAGTGCAGGTTGAGGCTAAGGACCTCTCCCCACAGGTGCATTGGATATCCCCAACGATCGTTACCAATTTGTAGACCAGTTCGGATTTTGAGAGGTGGAGGCAGGCCACTGGGATTGATAGGGATTGCCCTTCCAAACAGGAGTAAAAAAGAGAAATTGGCCAGACATTACATGGAAAGGATTGAGTTGGCTAGGATGCCATAGGGAATGGTTGGGTTTGCCAATTTGGGTAAGTTGATTGGCCTTGCCATGCTGCACCAAGCTTCTGTTGCTGCTTAAATTGTGAAGAAGGAAAGAACTAGGATGTGTCTTGTGGCATACCTGTAGGTTTAGCTTGCCACTTTCAACATTGGTTCATCAGATACACCGGTTCTGTCTCTTCTTCTGCTTCCTTGAATATTACTTTCATCCCTGACAATGATGGACATTGTTGAGTTTCATGACCTTTGCTACAGATAGCACATGTCTGGACCATGTCTAATGGACACTCCCATTGGTTGTGCTTCTTTTGACAACGTGGATAGAAAATGGCCAAGTTTTGTTCCGCTAATCTTGCTTTTGTTTATCATATAAGACATCCAGCTACATTGTGAGAGTGCATAGGATGTCTGTCTTGAAATATTCCAAGAGGTTACCGATTTCCATCCAAGTTACACCTCCACTGTGTGGTTTTCTTCCCCTAATCATGGGATCTCGGCTTCCTGCTCCTGTGCGTGTGCTTCCTCATGAACACCTGATACACAAGCAAACGATTTAATCATAATATTCTTGAGAAATATCTCATTTCCCCATTAAATTTAGAGTTTCTAACCATTCCTCTTTCATCCCTTTAATTAAGATAGCTCTTAGGACTTCTTTAGGTAAGGTGGTGTGTGGAGATCTTTGAAAATTATAATTAAACTATTCGACATACTCTTTATAGTTTCATTATATTTTGCAGTCATCTTAAAGATTTCATTTTTTAGCTCCCTAGTCTTGCAAAAGTTCTGGTATCTTGTGAGGAAGGGGGTTTTCATATCGTCCCAAGAATTAATAGTTCATCCACCCAGACCCATGAACCATCTTAAGGCTGCTCGTTTCAGAGTAGAAGGGAACAAAATTAGCTTTTGGGGGTCAATGGTGTAGTCATACCCTCTACAGAGGAGATCAAACTCAAATAGGAAGGCATCTGGATCCTATGTGATCATCCCGTGAAACGTTGGGATGCTTTGCAGAGGAATAGCCTTCATGGGGGCATTGGCCACTTGATCGACTATGGGATATTCCAATGTTGAGATTTGACCTTGAGGTGGTTGATTTTCCATTTGGTCAAAGATGTGCCAATAATCTTCAGGGATTTCAGGGGGTGCTTTTTGAGTAAGCGAGGGATCAACAATTCGAGTTGGCTTTGCAGCACTACCTAGATCTGGGATCACAGGAGACTCCTGTTCAGAGAATTGTGGTTCTGCCTTAGCAATTCCACTGGTTTCTCCTTCTCCTTCTCTTACGTCACACAATTTTCCCTCTTGTAGAGGATCAGAATGTAAACTTGTTGTAGCTCGAAAACCAATTTGGCTTTGAATCTCAGCGTAAGCTGCAGATGGTGAGCCTACTGTTTGAGGGATTATAGTAGGACTTTTTCCAGATATTGCTCGAAATCCTACTGATGCTTGAGACTCTACTTTTCTTACGATTTCATCTATAAAGGTCATTCTCCCAAGGTTCACCGATCCTTTGGGTTTTTTGGATTTAGGTGGGGGGTTCTGCTATTTTTCTATCTTTCTATTCCCAGTCATTCATAAAAACCCAATTCCTATTTGACCTCTAAGCCTTTGCTGAAAAGTGGACTAGTAAGCAAGCACTTTACTTGCTAGGTACGCAAGTTCTTACCTTCTGTTTTTATAACCCAATTATTTCACAACAAGATAAAAAGGAAATCACTTTGAAACACTCTCCCCGGCAACGACACCAAAATGTTGGTGCACTAAGATGTCTTTTTACAAAAAGCCTTAATTCCTACATTAATTGTCAACCCAAGGTAAGTGTTTTTATCTCAAGAGTGTTAGCACTAGATGTGCAATGAATTTAGAGATTATCTAATGATAAATTGTTGCAATCACTAATAACGATTTCTTCAACTCACTCCAAGCAATTCTGAAAGATATAACTATGCAAGAAATGACTCTTGAAATAACTCTTAACACACTATGCAACTCTATTTAACTTGTTCCGAAATCAATTGAATTTGAATGCAAATGAAAAGAATCACACTTGGCAATCTTCAAATAGAATTAAAACTAACTCATTCAATTAGGAAAGAGAACTATAACAACTAAACAACAATGATAATCTATAGCAAATCCGAATTGAACAACAAATCTACTTGAATGACAAATCCTAATTGAACAACAAATCTTAATTGAACGACAAATAATAATTGAACAGCAAACAAGCATATAATGATAAATGATATATAAACAACAAATTACTTATGTAAGAAAATCATGGAAATTGATCAATGTTATCTCTAAGATCTATGATAACATAACTTAGAATGGACAACAATCTACTACTGAAACTAACATAACCAATCCAATCAAAGCGTTACTCAGATATATGACACAACTAAGTCTGAATCTAAATGAAGAACAATATGAATCAGAATCATCAATATTCACAATAAGTGAAATGATATTAACTTAACAGTGACAATCAGTAAAGACGAAATAGAAAAGATTATAACACAAGAAAGCAATAGAAATTCTCTTTACTGGGCCCAGAGTCAACATAAGTCTCCACTAAGAAATACTCAAAATATAGGTATGGATCAAACACACTCTTTCTTCATTAAAATTTGCAACACGGTTACAACATCACTGAGATAACAATATTGTATGTCTCAAAAGAATAATTACAAGTTATGAAATTCTAAACTCTGTGCAGTTTTGTCTTTCAGCCTTATATATTACATTTAGAAAATAAATAGATAAAAGTGAATCCTCAGGATTAGGGGATCCAGAGGATTTCACTATACATAATCTAATTCTATGATGAAATAGCATCAGTCTACTTAGTCTCTTGCTGCCTTGCCTGCCTCAGACGTTGTCTTTTTCCTTTTACAGCCTGATGTTGCTATGTCGATTGAACAACTATTGTTCAATCCACGTTTTCTGCATATAAAGATAGAAAAAAGTTAGTTTCTTGTGCTAGATTTATCTAATTTGTTACCAAGTGCTTTTACCCAACTTTAGTTGTTATATCCTTTACTTTGATCCATAAACAAAGATAATCATGTGATGATAAATGTTGAATAAAGCTATTTACAAAGAGAAAACACACATTTTTCCTAACCCAACAACTTGCTCCATCAAAATAGAGCCACAAAGTCCTCTTGTCAATATTTGGATTCTTGAGAATGTGGTTCTTCCCTTGTGAAAGGAGCTTGTGCATCTCCAAAACTGCATTATTTGATTTGATGACAATAGACTTGACAAAAAGTGAATCTCCTTCAAATAAAACTTGGTTCCTTTGTAACCAACTATGTCATATAACAAATGGCAGAACAATAAGTAATGGACATAAAGTTGGCATCCTCATCCAATCTTCCATGCATTCTGAGAGTGTAGTTCTAGTCCACCTCCCAAGACAACACAAGGTAAAAATTTAAATCAACCCAGACATATGTTGAGAAAGCACAATGAACAAATATATGGTTAACATTCTCCTCTCCAGTATAACATAACGCACACTTAGAAGGTCCATTCCACCACCTCTTCTAAAGGTTGTCCTATGTAAGAATCTTATTATGTAATGATAGCCATAGGAAGAGACAAATTTTTAGTGGACAATTCCATCTCCAAACAACCGAGTACCAAAAGGTTTTATCATATGCAATATGCAATAGGAAGAAAGGTTTTCACTACTAAAGTTTGTTGACCCATTCCGTGGCCTTCGAGTAAAGGGATATTAATGGTTTCGGGTGGAAGGTGGTTGATCTCAATTTAGCCTTGCACTACAATGTTAGGTCTCCCACTCACCACCAAGGATGGAGGAAATTCAAGAGTTGTTTCATTTCTTGACTTGGATTTTCCCACTATCATGGCATGGTTTAAAGGTAAGCTCCCTCTTTATCAGACTCAGTTAGGGCAAGCTTTTGATTCTAGATTAAGTGCATGCACACCCTTCTTTTTTATTTATGGTTCAACAATTATTAAAAAAGGAGGATGCTCATAGGGTTACTATTTTCCTTACAGAAGGGATATGGTTGAATGAAGTCTTCTCAAGGGCTTTCTTGCTTCAAGGCTCCCCATAAGTTTTATGGATGGCCATGTTAAGGTTGATGGCTTCTCCACTATCAGTATTTAACTTCTCGATATGTCATAATGGTGGCCATGCTAAGGTTGATGGCTTCTCTATTATCGCTCCTTAATTATTTGGCCCTTGGGTTTTAGGCATACTTATGTTTTGAATGGTTGAATGGGCTCCACTATTGACTTTGTTATTAAGTATACAAATTATTGAAAATATTTGCACTTTGGCTAAGTTGTGTTTTTCTTTAACAATTGTATGCATTTCTTGGTTTTGATCTAAGGCAAGAGGCCTAATGTTGGACATATCTAGGTTTTTATATATCAATTGTTTGAATTAAATCAAATTTACCAAACTAAAAATAAATTTAAGTTGATAAAAAAAATATATTTATTTAAGATTATATTTAATTAAATGCATTTACAATGGAAAAGAGATTACATTGCGTAATCAATAACCAATGCATGGACATTCACAACTTATTATTAAGTTGAAGCAACTCTATCCAATACCTATAAGAAAGAATAATAAATGTACAAAACAAAAACAAAAAGAGGACAATAAATCTTAAAAAAAATAAAAATAAAAGGAAAAGCAATGTAAAAGGTTGACTAACAATTCTATGGGCCTGGAGTATGCCCTAAAATTGTTTCTGCTTGGCTAAGAACTCATCTTCCTTGGACGTAAGGAAATAGGTTAATGGCCCAAGACCCAGAGGCATTTGGCAGGAGTGAAAGCATGCCCCCTTATGGACCACCAGCGGGTTTTTGTAGGTGGCATGATTTTCCTTGAATAACGGTGATGAGTCAGCCTACATTTGTGGTTAGCAGCTAGAGATGGTTGTCCTTGTTGTTGGTTTGATAACTGAGTTATGATAGGTTTTACCACATGTTTAAAAAAGCATTAACAATTCTATATAGGTGTATTTTCCTCAAGGTCAAGGGGTCCTTCCCTATAGATTATCATTTTTCAATATTAATTGATTTCCATAAACTTTCATTCTACGAGATGCACTTAGTTATGGAAACCTCAGGCTGTAATACCCTTATGTAGCAATCTTAACCCATCATAACTAGGTTGGAGGGTGTAACTTTTTTTTTTTTTGTAAAGGTTCAATAGGACTTTATATTAATAGAATACAGTAAAATACATGATGCAGAGTCGGAGTCGATGGGACCTCCCCGTGTCTGCCTTTGTACAGCTGAGCTGGTCTAGTCTCTACTTTTTTCTTTTTTCTTTTTTTTAATGGATCGTTTACAGCTTGTGGAATTATCGATAGATGCATGCATAGAAGAATCAAGGGAACTCGGCATCTGTTATGCTCGATGGTCTGCATTGTTTATGGTGTTGCATTTCGCTCTGAGTTCCCCCTCCTCCAAATCTTGCCAAAGGATGTGATAGTCTTCAAGATTGGATTGAACGCCGGCGTTGGCTATGGAGTCGGCTAGCTTATTTTTTGTTCTTCAGACCACTTGAAAGGTGACACCTTGAATTTTGTTGAGATGGCCCTACAAATCCTTCAGGATTGTCGAGAGCCTCCAACTGGGTGTTAGCTTGTCCACTTGCGTGCCGTTTTGGAGTTTTCTCATCATCTTGACACAATCTCTAAATCTCCTTCCACCACCAGAGGTAGAAATTTGTAGTGGTCAGCAAGGGTGATGCCTTTGATGAGAGCAATTAGCTCTGTAGCATTGTTGGTATTTGTGCCCAGATTGCCATGGTAAATAAGATGGATGTTCCCGGTGTGATCCTTGATTGCTCCACCGTACCCAGCTTTCCTCGGGTTTTGCTTTGACGCCCCGTCAAAGTTCATTTTGAATGAAGGAAATGGAGGCGTACCCCATTTGTCCTGCTTCATCGCAGTGGTGGCCTAGTTCCTGCCCATGGGAGTGGTCTCAGCTTTGAGATTTAGGATCTGGATGATCCTTTGGTCACTCGGATACATGTTCCCTCTTGCAGCATTGTGTCCATGGCCTGGATCGATTCTGTGATCAGCTGTCACGTTTTTCTAGTTAGCCTTTCCACTGTCATCGCCGAGTTATTGAAGATTCGAGCATTTCACTCTTTCCATATGATCCATGCAATGGGTCCCGGAATGAGGTTCCATGCCCTATTAACCAGATTGATGGGGGATATGGAGGATCACCAATTGCTCAGTGTAAGACCGATCAAGTTTCTGTTTCTGTCGGATTGTTTGAATACAAAGGCCATGGCATCCCAAATAGAGCAAGCAGTGGGGCAGGTGTTGAGAATGTGATTGAGTGTTTCCTGATCATTCTCACAAAGGACGCATCGGGAGGGCCCTATGAAACCCCGTCTATGTAAATTGTCCCAAGTGAGTGCTCTATTATGCAGGACCAGCCAAGAGAACATGGTTATTTTGGGCCAAGTTCCTCTACTCTAAAGAGCATGCCATTTGGGGTCTGGTTGCTAGTCAAGAGAAGCAGCTATGGTTTTGTATGCTTCTTTGAGGTTGAAAGTTCCTTTAGGATTATTTCCCCATCAAAGGATGTCTTCTCTATTCGAAGTGAGGATTCTGCGTTGGTCTAGTTATTGTAGGAGAGGTTCTATAGTCTCATTGTGGTCTTGAGTTAGCCATTGTTCTTTGGCTAGCCATTTTTTCCTTGTGGTGGCCGGTGTTCGGAGTTGCCAGTAGTCTGCTACACTTCTCAACCCTACCTCTTGCATGTCATTTTTAAGAGTAATCCAATTTGGGTGGTCCAGGGGGGAGTTGCTGCCAGGCATCCTCCCAGAAGAGGGCGGTGTTGCCCTAGTGCACTTCCCAAAAGTTGCGCTTCTGAACAATATGTCGATTTTCCCATACTTTATTCCAGAGGGGGGATCCTTGAGTATTACCAGTGAGCCTGATGAGGTCTTTGTCCTAGACTCGATTTGTGTACTTTGCTTTCCACAAGGTGCCCCATATGGAATTAGGATTTTTCACCCATCTCCACCAGATTTTCGCTGTTATAACCTTGCTTAGGATTTCAGGATCTCTTAAGCCCAGTCCTCCTGCCAATTTTCGTTTACATATGTTTGTCCACTTGAGGAGGGCCCATTTGTGCTTCTTAGAATCTCCATTCCAGAGGAAGGACCGTTGGATGTTTCGAATGGATGTATACATTGTTTTACGCACTGCTAGGGCCGAGAGCATGTATGCTGGCATTGTTTGGAGAACTGATTTAACTAGCACTAGTCTGCTAGCCATGCTTAGGGCTCTATGAGTCCAACTACTTAATTTGGCCTTCATTTTGTTGAGGAGATCTTCCCAGTTTGTAGCTTTGGGGGCATATTTTGAAAGTGGGATGCCAAGGTATTTGGTTGGAAGGGAGTTCCTCTGAATTTTGAGAATTTCGCTGAGATTTCTCTGCACAGGAATAGAAGTATTGAAGAAAAACAATTTGGATTTTGTTAGATTGATCTCCATACCTGAGGCTTCTGTGAATGTTCTTAGCACCTTGCTGAAGGTTCGAGCTTCCTTCACCATGGGGGTTCCCATGAGCATTGTGTCATCTACAAATTGTTGATGCGTAACTGTGGGGCCTTGATGCGCAGCTTTGATGCCTTTGAACTAATTCTTTTGGAATGCTTGGGATAGAGATATTCCGAGACCCTCTGCTATGATGACAAAGAGAAAAGGTGACAAGGGATCTCCTTGCCTTATACCTCTGGACGAGAGGAAAGGTTGTAGGGGACCTCCATTCAGCATGATTGAAAAGAAAGCTCCTGAGACCATTTCCATTATCCAGTTTATCCAAATCTGACTGAAGCCGAAAGCCTGGAGGATTGCTCTGATGTATGTCTAGCTAATTTTGTCAAAGTCCTTGAAGAGGTCAAGCTGAATGAGCATACCAGGAATCTTTTGTGTTTTGATAGAATGCAACATTTCCTAGTTGAGAATTATGCTGTCGGTTATCTGTCTACCTTCAACATATCCTAACTATTCTGGAGATATGATTGAGGGAAGGATAGGTTTGAGTCTGTTGGCCATCAATTTTGAGAGGATTTTATAAATGAAATTGCAGAGGGATATGGGTCTGACCTTGTCGGGGGAATCAACATGATCAGATTTTGGAATTAGGGTGAGGAAGGTGGCATTGTTGGCCGGCAGCACTCGCTTGGTTCTGTGAAAGTTCTTAATCAGATTGAAGAGGTCAGCTTTGATAATGTGCCAGCAAGCTTTGAAGAATTCAATTGTAAAGCCGTCTAGTCTAGGGGCTTTGTCAGTGGCCATGGTGAAGACAACTTCTTCAATCTCCTACTCAGTGAACTCTCTTAAGAGAAGGGAGTTTTGCTCCTCTGTAACTAAGGGGGGAATAGCACCAATGACTTTGTTGATAGCTTGGGTTCTATCATGATTGGGATCAGTGAGAAGTGAACTGAAGTATGAATTTAGTTCAGATCCTATTTTCTCTCTGGTAAAGACCTTAGCACCATCAGCTTTTGTGAGGGATAGAATACGGTTGTTGGCTTTATGCTGAATGGTTGATTTATGGAAGAAGCTTGTGTTGCGTTCCCCATGTTTTAACCATTGCACCCTTGATTTTTTTTTCCAGAGCAGCTCTTCTTGTCTTAGCCTTTCTTCCCATTGCTTTTGAAGGTTTGATTCCTGAGCTAACCTTTCCTCATTAGGCCCGTTCTTGATCATTGTTTGTTGGAGGTCCGCCATTTTTTCCTCGAGCTCTTTTTTGGCTTGAAAAATGTTACCAAAAGTGTTCTTGTTCTAGCATTTGAGATTGGCCTTGATGATCTTGAGCTTTTGCAGGAAGATGTACATGATGTTATCGCTCTCTATAGTGTTTTGAGTCCACCAGCTCTATATATTTTGTATGAAGGTTGGATGATCTATCCAAAAGCCTTCGAATCTGAAAGGCTTGTTTTGGGGCCTGTCCATATTGGTGAAGTGCAACTGCACTGGCCAGTGATTTGATCCCCCAATAGGCAGAATGTTGGCATCTATATCTAGATTCTGAAGCATGATGGATTCCGAGATAAGGAACCTATCAAGCCTCGATGCAACTTGTCTATTTCCCCCTTGCTTATTGTTCCAAGTATATAGACCATTGATTGTGGGAACATCAATGAGTTTAGATGTAGCTATGAAGGTATTGAAATCTTCCGCATCTTTATCCAGTCTTCTTAAGCCTCCTTTCTTCTCTGCTAGGGTGGTGATCATGTTAAAATCACCACCTAGGATCAAGTGGTTGGCTCCATGGTGTTGTCAGATCTCGTCCAAGTCTTCCAGCATCTTGAACTTTTCCTGGATTTGCTGAGGTCCATACACATTGGTAATGCATATCGTGTGCTTTGAGTCTGGCATGTTGAAGATGACTGATAACGAATGCTTAGTGGACAGAGCATTCTGCATGAAGAACTTGTTTTTATTCCAAAACGTTAGAAGCCCTTCTACTTGCCCAATGGCGTCTGTGCTTGTGTAATGGTAGCCTTTTGCAAAGAGTTTCTTAAGTGTCTCTATGCCATTGGAGGAGCAGTTGGATTCTTGTAGAAGGACAATGTCTGGAGATTGCGTAAAAAGACGGTTTTTTAGGGTTCGTCTTTTGGAGGTGCCATTTAGCCCTCTGATATTCCAGGTTGTAATCTTCATTGAGTAACTTTCGGTGTGGATAGGACCAGAGCCTTAATTTTTCCTTCATTGATTAGGCACCTTCCAAGTTCTTGTATTTTTTGTTTTGTTGATTTTCTCCCCCTTTTTCTTCCTAGACCTTTCAGCTTGTATTGGTCCAGGTCCAGGTTGGCTTGGATGCCTATTTGGTTGTTGTTTCCCCATTTCTTTTTGGCTGCATTCTGGTTGAGATATTCTAACTGCAGGTATGCCATTTCGATTTTCTCCAGGTGTTCCTGGGGAATGGCATTCACTCCCTATTTGGACCATTGCTCATTGACCTCATGGAGATCTAGGTCACCTAGGATCTCTTCTAGGGGATTGGTAGGAGTAGTTGAGGGTGGCAGGTCTGGATGAGTTTCTATGCAGGGAGGGGCATGCATTGGGACATGGCTTGCTTTGATTTGGCTGGGATTGGGCTATGGGTTTTGAAGCTATGTCTCGGCTTGGGGTGAGTAATGGTTTGGGATGGAGATGATTGAAGGGCTTGATGATTGAACTTGCCTGGGTGGATCTTGAGCCGTGGGGGCAGGGGATTCCAGAGGGTTTTCGTTTGGATCAAGGTTGCCCAGTACTTCAAAGCTATTCAGCTGGGTGGGGGTCGGGTTGGAGGAGTGTTTTAGAGGATTTTTGCCTTTCTGCCTTTTGTTTTTCCTGGAAACGGGGATGAAATCTGGGGGCGGGTTATCCACCTTGTCCGCTTTGGGTTGAGGTGGCGGTTAATTCAGGGGGCACCCATGACTAAGATGTCCATGCTGTCGGCATTTCCTGCATCTGAAAGGGATGTTTTCACAGTCGATGGATTGCTTCCAATGCATTCCTTTGTAGATCATATCGATATGACCTGGGAGGGGTCCTGAGACATCCATGTAAACGTAGATTCTAGCATAGGCATTGTATTTACCTTGAGATGTGAGATCTAAAATTTTGATGAAGATGCCCAGTTGGTTCTCGATGGCTTCCAAGATACGCTTATTCCAATAATCCACAGGCAAGGAGTAGAGTCTGAGCCAAACTGGAACTTTTTTGAAATCTTCCTGTTCTGGACCAAAGTTGGACCTCTAGTACGTCATGTAGAGTTCTGCTGAGTTGGTATGGGCCTCCTTCAAAAGTGTGATCTTTGTCATCCCTGTGAGCGAAGATGATCGTGAAAAAACTTCTTCCCCCAACTGGAGTTCATAGTTCCCTTTGGGCTTCCATTTCTGGTTTATCCACTAGCAGAGAGCTTTTTCATTAAGTCGCACTCCCATGAAACGACAGATTAGGGCATGTTTACACATGTGATCTTTGTATTCTTCGATCCAAGGGTCTTCGATGATTAATGATGGTGTTTCCTCCGATAGCGGTGTTCAAAGGGACTGGCCTGTTGTCTAGTTTTGGCTGGGAATGTTCCCCACGGCCGAAGATCCATTGGCTTTTGGAGTGTGGTTTGTCGCCAGAGCTTTGCCATTGTCCCTGGATCGGGAGGCTGATGCGGTATTGGCAGGCGCAGAAGGAAAGCTTCCAAATACGAAGGGGCTGAAGGCTGGGGGGGTCGATCCCCCCCTGTTGGTGGTCATGGAGCGATCAGCTAGGGTTTGTTTGCAGGATTTGGTAAAGCTTCAGAACCAGTCGTCTGAGTGATTTCTTCTAATTGATCTGATTATCTCTCTGGACTTTCCATTGCCAACACCTAACCCAAATCTTTAACCCGTTGGAGGGTGTAACTTGATAGGATTCTTATTCTTCTTTTTTTCTAATCAATTCAAGTAACTTCGTTATGCTTATATAGTGAAGTAATCCACCAATTAAATAAACTATAGATAATGAAATAACACACGTACATGTAATCCTTTGACTTGCTCACAACTAACCCTAGTCCAAACTAGTGTTTCACAAGTAGTTTACCGATAAGGGGGAATGATGTTCAAGGGGAATCTTTCCACCCAACCATTGTAATCTCTTGAACCTAGGTTTTTCCCCTTAAACAAGGGCTCAAGATCAATGGGAGTGTTGGATAAAATGTTAAGCACTCAACAAGATCATTCCCATCACCCAATGGATCAAATCAACAATCAAACATCCAAATGATCAATTATAATGTGGTGGAGATATTCTTGGACTTGCAACACCTCCATACCCCTTGTGGTATGAAAGAACATCCACTCAAGCTCCTTATGTATGTCCCCCACTCGTTAGGTACCTTACTCATTACTTTGTAAGGACTTTACTATTCAATGTGACTTTTGATGAATACCCATGGTTGGTCAAGTAACCTTTGGAATAGTTGAATCCAAAGGACACAAAAATAATTCATTAACAAGATCAATGAGCATCAATACTCCTAGTTGGTTAGGTACACTCCTAATATAGCAGTTATTGGATTGCTCATATTAATCTATAATCAAAACTATTTCCTTTCCCAAGACAAGAATTCTCAATAACCCTCCAATATCGAAATTCTTCATATAAGGCATGTATCTCTTTTTTTATTATGTCACAAGATAACAAGGGTAAATGTAAAACACAACTCATCCCCCTTAAGCTTTTTACTTGAAATCAATTTCAAGTCAATTTCCCATCTACCAAGCTTATTAGGCATTAGGATTATATATGGAATCCTCATTAAGCTAGAGTCTTGTCCCTCTTAAATGATTTCCACAATTTAGTTAAATATGTTCGAACTACTCCCATCATCCAACCTAGTTCAATGTGGGTGTTGAGAAAATATATGGATAAGGTTAACTTTTCGAGGAAAATCGTAATAGTGTGTATACAATAAAGGAATAACTCAGTGCATCATTAAAAACATAATCATCAATAATCATTAAGGGAATAATGAGTCCAAAACATCATAAGCACAATGCTTTTCATAAATTATTACGTAGTAAGTGTGTTACACTCAATGGATTAATGAGATATTATAAATTATGTCGTCATTAAGCTTTTATTTTTCTTTTTTTCCCATCAAATAAATGTCTTTATATTCCATATGATGAATATAAATGTTTCGATCTTTAAGGGACACTCAGATAACAAGGTTGGAAGCAATTATAAGGATATACTTATTATGAGTTTAACATGTCACATATAGAGAATGGAACCCAAGTGAGAAGGATAACAACATTTCTCCAATTGTCTAAACTACATCTAATTGACTAGTCATTAAAAGTATTATAAATATGTAAGTGATCTCTCTCTCTCTCTCTCTCTATATATATATACACACACGCACTTGTGAATAATTCATCAAATTTAACATTAAGCATAATTAAAAATAAATAAAAATTCAATTTCACCATGTGATAAAATCCAAAATTAAGATAACTCTAAATTAAATTTTTAATTTTTATTAACTCTATTATATTTTATTATCATTATTCTAAATATAACGTATTTTAAATATATAACTTACTAT
>APFE031143713.1:156644-168262 GCA_000404065.3 Pinus taeda | reverse complement strand
TCTAAATAATAATTTAATGTTATTGTGAATAACTCTAACTTGTTATCCAGGATCAAATTTAAAGAAAAAGGTTTTTTGTGGTTTTTTTTGTGTGTGGTTCACGACCACCCTTGGTCATTGAATCAGAAATTAAAATAAATGTTCGATTTAAATTATTCTAAATAATAATTTAATATCATTGTGAATAACTCTAACTTGCTATGGAGATCAAATTTAAAGAAAAGGACTAAAATAAATATTCCATATAAATTGTTCTAAATAATAATTTATATTATTGTGAATAACTCTAACTTGCTATCGAGGATCAAATTTAAAGAAAAGGATTTTGTGTGGTTTTTTTTTGTGTGGTTCATGACCACCCTTGGTCACTGGGTGGCTGCTACGTCCACAGCTTAGAGACTAAGCTGATCCGCAGGGGATTTCGGTCATTAACAAACCTAACCCCAAGAGCTTACAGGAATTGACCCTATGACCTCCCATTTGGCGAGGCCCCGACTTGACCGATTGAACTAGCTCTTGGCGCTCAAAAGAAAAAGATTATATTATAAAAATTTTAATATTTAAAGATAAAAGGAAATTACCATTGGTTGATATTATTAACGCTTTATACTTTCATTATGCATAACCCTAACTTGCTATTAGGATCAATTTTAAAGAAATAGATTATATTTTAAATGATCTTTAAATATTTGGAGAGAAAGGAAAAATATTTGTGAACGATACTCTTAGAATTAAATATTTTTACATCTCATACTCAATTATTTGATGATTAATTTTCTTGTGCAATCAATTATGCTACAACACCTAATGATGTAGTCAATGGTGACTATCTCTTGGTCATAGGTTGAAGTTTATTCTAGATGTCAAAAATGAACTCATCGGGTTAAATTTATTTAACCCTCCGCATTAATATGTTATAACAATTAATGTTTTTAATATTTTTTAAATTATAAATTAGATGAATTATATATTAATTTAAAATAAATTTTAATATATAAAATAGAAATAATAATTCTTATTTAATAAAATATAAAATTAATTAATTTAAATTATGTTATTATTAAATATTAACATACATATAATAATGTAGTATGTAATTAAATAGATGTAGATAAAAATACAGTTATTTATGATAAGTATTAAGATATTTATTTTGCAATACATTTTATATTGTCAAAATTTAAAAATAGAAATAAAATTAATTAAATTGTAATTTTATTTTAAACTAGTACAATCATATAAATTAAATGGTTAGTAAACACTCATAGACTTCAATCCATAATAAGTATCAAAACACTCGTCTCCACTTTACCATGGAGATTCTTAATTTGTAAATAGGCTTTTGTTACTATACCATAAGTCAATATTATAGCTTCTCAATAGCATGTGCCCTCACTTCATATGGCAATGTTTATACGAGATAACTTCTTTTAATCAATCAATTTAAGTAAAGAGAAAAAAAATGAGATAACTACTTTGAAGATAAATCTCAACTTTTTATTTGTGTATAATATTATGAATATTCTAGAACATTTTGTGGATGTTAAATCTCTACCTCCACCTAATAATTATTGATAATTAAATAAAATTATAAAAACCCTATTACTTCCAAAAATAAGATACCTATCATTATTACTATTGTTATTAATTGAAAAATAATTAATGTAAGTTAAAAAATACTACACATTTAAAAAAGCCATGTAACAATATTTTTAAATATGGAGATTCATCTCACTTTACCATGAATATTCTTAACCTATAAATAGTTTTGGTTACAATACCATGTGTAAATACCATGGCTTATTAATAACATAGACCAAAAAACCATAACTTATTTTATATGATACTCGTTGGTATGATTTTTTAATTAATCAATTTAATTAAAAGGGAAGAAAGAACATAACTACTTTTAAAATAAATCTTAGCTTTTGATTCTATGGAGGTTAGATCTCTTACCATCCACCTATTAACTATTAATAATTAAATTAAAAATTTTAGGAGTCCTATTCCAAAATATACATAACTAGCATTTGCACCAGATGTTGCAAAGGAAACATCGTAAGACATAAATTGAAGAACACAAATACAACAAAAGGATACTTTGATAAAGAATAAAAATATATTGAACGCTCAAATCAATTCCCCATTAACTGGAACCACTTGGTAGACATATCTATCAACATTAGGATTATACACAATGATCAAGAAATTTCCCATATACAAATAGCACCTTCCACAACAACCTTTTATCACATCCACATTTTAAAAAATGCCTTGGAACGTGATTGGAATCTCCCATATTGTCTTTTTCATTATGCTGATAAATCTTCCATATTGCTATTTTCATCATGAATATTGTTAGTTCATTGTTGTAAAGTGTTAATGCTCTAAATTCAGTACTATAAGTTCAACAAGCGAAAAACATTCCTCAATTAGCATAATATGCATTTTTCTCTCACCGTGTATTTTTCAGTCATTCATTACAAAATTTCCATCAAAGAGCACAAGTAATAGATTAGCATGTATTTTCCCTTCATTATTTTCATTATAGAGCCAAGAAACACGAAATCCAAGAATGGGTGTTTGTTAAATCTGAATTGTTGCAATGGATGTGACCTACCATCAAAAAGAGCATTCCCATCCTCAGATGAACCCCATTCTTCTTCAGTTGACCACTTGATTTTATTCAATTCCCATAATTTTTTCTTCATTCATTTGCCCCATCTTGTAGTCTGTCAAAGGACTGCCCTTGTCCTCAGAATCATTACACCATTCTTCTTCAGTTGACCACTTGATTTTATCCAATTCCCATAATTTTTTCTCCATTCAATTGCCCCATCTTGTAGTTTGTCAAAGGACTGCCCTTGTCCTCAGAAGCATTAACACTAGTACCAAGGAGATCATTAGAAAATACACTTTACAACTTTGAATAGGACTGAGACATATCACATACAAGAGTCTTCTAGCTGCAATATTTTGTTCAAATGATGCATGCTAAGATTGTTTAGGCATCCCATTTATGTATAGAGAGATGATTTTGTACTACCAAAAATTTTATCTACAACACTGATATTGGAAAAATCAAAGTAGCATGACAAGTATCATGGTTATGTTCATTAAAACAAAATTTCAATTAGGACCTTGATTTGATCAGCTAGCTGCAGTAGTCGCAGTTCCATGACATGTTAGGGGCGCCATTTGGGGCGCCATTTTCTGCTGCTGAGAAGAATCCTGATCCGGTTCATCAATGTCTGCATTCCATATGAAATGGGCATATGATCCAAGAACATTGTTGCATAAGAGAGCCAATTAGTTAGGTAACACAAGTATAAATGGTTTCATATATTAAAATCCACAGGTCTAACAGATCTTGTTTAGCCATTTAAGATATAGAAGCTTTGCAACCCTTGTATATGAGCTATGGTCAAAGGACTGCGCTTGGATATTATAACACATTTCAAAATGGCACACATTGAGTAACCATGCAATCATATAAATGAATCTCAAACAACAATCATTACATGGAATTATGCATTTAAATTCATGAACAAAAAGTAGTGAAAAAACACAACAATTAATGCAAACAATAAAAACATACAACTTGATCACACAAAAATTTAACCAATCAATATGCATATAAAAATTTAGCAATTACCACACCCCAATAAATGTATATAATAAATACATACACCTTGATCATACAAAAATTGAACTAATAAACATACATACAAAAAATTTGAAATTATCACAAAAACCATGGTTGGAAAATATATTATATTGGTTAAATCAAATGCATATACACAATTTCAAGTTCATTTAAGATTTCAAAATTCCAATTAACATGTTATAATTTATATTGATGTATGATTTGATACTTCTAATTCTACAATATATTAAACTAAAAGTATCTAGTTCTAAAATGAATAAACAAAGTAAAATGAAAAAGTAAGGTGGAGAGATGGACACAAAACTTTGAGGATAGTCATGGTCCATCCTCAAGAGCAAAGAGAGAGGCTTTTATCCCCTTCAAACAAAAGAATAATTTTTATTATTATGATGCTTTTGGATAATTACATAATAATGATAAAAAAAGTAAATGAATGTTAGTTTATTTTAGGTCATAATAACAAAATAAATTCATATCTTTTGTGATGACATGTAGATATTTCATCTATCATGGCATGCGTGTATATTCTTCACGTCCTTCATATCCTCACAAAAATAACAAATTATTAAAAATTAGTGGTCATCTACGCCTTATCTATAAAGTAACAAAAACTTTTTGAAATAAGTTTAATATTTCAAGCCAATGTCTAACCTATAAAGTAACAAAAAAAATTTGAAATAAATTTAATATTTTAAGCAATTGACTAACCTAATTTAAAAATTGAAAATTTCTCAAAGATGAATTATGCTCCATAATAAGAGAGCCAACATTGGAGCCCATACTTTCACTAAAACCAAAAGAAACACAACCACTTGTTAAGAAGAAATTCAAGTAATAATAATAAATAATAAATAATAAATAATAAATAATAAACATTAAAGTATAAAATGGTAATTCCAACACAGGTATAAATATACATGCTCTATGTCCATTGTTAGATTAAATGGGCGTGGAGAAAATTAGTAGAGAACCCAAAATTGTATTTCTAATTAGGAGAGGGGTGGAGAAATGTTTTAAATGTGAGTTGTTGTCATTCTAATGAAACCCTTTGCAAAGGGGATGTTAAGATTCTGAGAGAGAAGCTAGGCTTGGTAGAAGTTTATGACATATTTTATGAAAGTTGTGACCGATACCTCTCACATTATGAGCCATTTATGATGGGAGATTCACATGCTAAGTAGGGAACATTTCTTGAGGAACGATTATTTGTTATAATTGCCAATGATTCCTTTGATAGAGAGATAATATTTTTGTAATTTTTGGTTCCTTTCTTGTCAAGTCAAGTTGGGAGAGCATTGTAGTTAGGCTTATATATAGCTAGAATGAGTAGAGTGAATCTACCGAGAGGGTGCCTCAGGCTTTTGGGAAGCCATTGTAATCCCTTGACAACATCGGTGTAACTTTTATATTGTGTGGATAAGAAAATATTGATTGTTGCTTCAAACTACTGTGTGTTGTCCACTATATTCTTGTTACTGAATTATTATATCTAGTTATCTTCTGATATGCCATGTTTGTGGTCTTTGAGTTCACCATTCAACATATGTATTTAAACATATTGGAAATTTTGATTGAAGTTTTAGTTTTGGATTTTTTTCTCTTATCATGGAATCATCACAACGATCACTATAAATTATTTGAATAAACTATCATACAAGAAAATAAAGAAATTAAATGGAAATACAAGGCAATATAAACATTCTTATCATGAATAAAAATATGCATATGCATTTCTGATAAAAATCCCTTATTCTCCACGGTGCAATCAACAATAATTGTATAACACCCTGCAAGCTTAGCATAGTCATTCAAGAAAATGCTTACCTCTAATAGATGAATCCACAGAGGCGATATTTGCACTATAATGAGGTTTTATTTTCCCTGTTTCTCTCGATTTTGTGATCCCTCTGTCACGTCATCATGGATGCAAAGGATCTAGGATTTAGTTTAAAAAACGAAGAAAATAAGACACAAAAATGTTGCAATTCAATTTTAAACGAAGAAAATAAGACAAAAAAAGACACTGCAATTCAATTTATAGGAATGGAGCTATGTCAATGAAATTAAATCCATTAACCTATAATCAAAGTGATTGAATGCAAAGAGTTGGAAAATAATTTTACTAGAGCCAAATGGTGTGCCCCTTCAAATGCAACAAATTCAGAAAAGCCAGATTGATTCGAGGGAGCCCTCCAAATCCAATCTGAAACCCCACTCCCATCTTCAATGTGACCCACTTTACCGCAAGGTTCTGAGGAATTTCGTCCCCAGAAAAACGCTCCCAGTGGCCACCGTCCAGAACCTCTGACAGATTAATCCACAACAACATATCGACTCACTTTACCGCATGCTCTAAGGAATTCCTTGTCCAGGAAAACACTCCAAGTGGCCACTATTCAAACATTGTTGGCATTTTCTATCATGGAGATGAGATGATCATCGCCCAGATCCAACAGTGAGATTGGCAGCAAAGGATCTATGCGAATTGAATTTATGCCTCTGTGAATTAAATCTAAGCAGATTGCGACCTGGAGAGGCCTAGTGAGAGCCACTGGTTGAAGAATATTTCTGTAAAATTGATTCACAATTCAACGGTTTTATTGATTACTTGTTGCATAGCCATCGGCATCGCTTCACATAGTATTGTTGTCCATTAAGTCAATCCTAGGAGGCGTAGTATTTTTTTATATTCATCTCTCGAACATTGTGGAGTTTTCTGCATTTTTGAAAGCCATTTATGGAATTAGTACAACGCTTTGTTGCCCATGAAGTCAACACCACTCGACACCTTGTGGAAATTTCTACATCTTTTGAATAGCATTCAAGGAATGAGTATGGTGTAACATCCCATACCCAATTCGAATTACCTGTCAAGAAAGAAATCAGAGTCATAAATGGAAATCAGCACTGAGATTCATAAGCAGCGGAAGCCTAATCATTAAACAGTCCAGGAGTCGGAAGGCGGGACAAATTGCATCATGATGAACCCACTTCACATCGGCAACAACTAATTGGGTCAAATGAACAGATCTGCGCACACTCAATTCTGATTCAGGTTGAATCCCAATATGGGAATTCAACACAGGAGTAGATGACTTGTTTGAAGGAAATTGTTTCCTGTTTGAAGCAACTTGTTTCCGCAACGAACTTTTAACCACTTTGATCTAATGGCTAAAACCTTTGCAATCAGCTAACATATAATCTTGTGGCCCACAAGGATGATAGGTGGGTAGAGAGGGAGTTGATTTCAGAGGGAATGCCTTACGGCGTAATTATATGTAATTATTATTTCAATATATATATGTCTGATAAAATTTATAATGAAATATTAGAAGATGATATCAAGAGAAATCAATACAAATATGAAATATCACGACAAAAAATATGGAATAATAGTTTAATATAAATATAAAAATGATGATTTTATTAGTCAACTAATTACATTGAAAATTGACATCTTTTTAATTCATCATATTTTGTTTTAAAAATCAAAATATAACAATAAATTTTGTATGAGATAATGATCTTTCCTCATTTAAAATGCATTTCACTCTAAAAATTTATAGATCACATTTGAATAATGCAAATCACACAAATCAAACTTGTAATTCTAAGAAAAAAATTATAAATTTTGTAAGATTTAAAATAACTTTATTCCAAAAAAATAAAAATCTATAAATAAAATACAATGACAATATCAAATAAACTTCTAAAATAAAATTAGATATATATATAAACATTATCCACATAAAAAAATGCTACGTATTTTTTATAATTATTTAAAAATATAAATATAATTTTATTCAAAAGTTGTAACAATTGTGAATCACATTATTTCCTTTATAATTATTGAGCTAAAACTTAGTCGAAGATATATGTGAAAATACAATTTCTGTAGCTTCTAAGTGAAAGAGGTGACTTGGTTTGGCATTTCATAATTGCAAAACGAAAGTCTTTCCAACTTGCACCCAAGAAAAATCATGTGCATTAAATTTTAATTAAAATCAATTAATTCAAGTTACATTTAAGATGTGTTTTTATTATACTCACAACATCAATTAAATCGAGTTACATCTAAGACACACAATTGATGCACTGTGGACAAGGAAGTTGTCAAAAAAGGTTAGGATACCAAATAGCTAAAGACCAAGACGAGTTGTGATAGCATAGTAGGGAGAACGAAATAAATGCGTAAGAGGAATTGCTTATAATTGATAGTCACAATTATGTATTTATTCAAATTGAATTATTCCTCTTTGGAGAAGAGAGAAGAGAGTGCACAATAAATAAATTTCACTCTCAATACTTATTATTAGGTTATAGTTTTAATAGATAGTGAAATTTTATTGTAAAATGGTAGAAAAGATCTAAAGAAGCATGGGAAGAATGGGTGTGTACTTTTTGCACTTCTGGGGCGGTGAAATAGGAAAAACATTTCATTTTAGAATGTGACAATTATAGCAGTATGTTAACATCGATTATGTGGCATTGTTTTTTCAATAAGGGAATTGTTAGAAGGTTGGCTGAGCTCATAATTAATTTGAAATAAAACGATTGAATTGCAAAAGGCGAAAAACAAGGAGGTTGGTGATCCCATAGACTATTTCTAGACTTGTGGAATTTAAAATTCCATTCATTCATTCATAAACTTCATAGTAAAATGATTATATTGCATATAAATGACCATAATTCTTTTTTAAACTGACATAGTATCGGAAGAAACGTGAACATTATTTTTTCAAATGACCAATAAAAGGAAAAGCCCATAAAATAAATTATCATATGCAATTTTATATAAATTATTATAAATATAAGCTTACTATGCCTATAAATAGTTGTCACTTACATGCAGTTTTAAAGATCGAATATCTAATTCGTTTCCATTATTCTCACTGCACATCACTAATTAGATATGCAATTTTAACTCACCGTGTTGGTTTATAGATAAATTATTCACTCTCACCCATTTTGTTCGATGTCTTGATTTCCTTATACGGATGAATGGTGTATCTACATTATGTAGAAAATCCTATAGATTCACAAGCTCATTCAATGTACTAAAGCACATGACAAGAATCCACTTCTACTTTCAACATGTAGAAGCCAATAGATCGATGAAAACAATATGAACAAGAAGAAGATAAATCAATGACACATAACACAAGATGTCTCTCGGGAAAGTCACTGCTCAAAACCCTAGTATCTGTATTGCATATATCATAAATATGAGTGAAGATACAAAGCTTGTTCTCACTAGAACAATTCCACACAAGTATGCTCAAATCTCTCAGCTCACAAGCTAGCTCTTGGCCAACACTCAACCAATTCTGCAGCTCTCCAAGCCCCTAAATTCTTGCATAATTCCTAGGATGAATAACATGTATTTAAAGCGAATTCATGCTTCCGAAACTGTGCAATCCAAACATAGGATCAACCTCTAATGCATGCATGATACTTACACTCCAGTAAATAATACAACTGATAGTACATTGTCCATGCACTCTAGTCTCAATGGTGTCTTTCTCAGAATCGACATGCATGAGTTTCCGATGAGGAAATCTTCAATTAACTAGAGTGACACTTATGGATGCACTAGTGCACCAAATGACTGTTAATTCTCTATTAGTTCCACAAACAGTTTGGAACTAATTTAACTTAACTCAATAAACTGAGCGATCTAATTTCCAACTCAATTTAAACTCAAACTGGACCCCTAAAACTTAGGGAGAACATATACATGAGTACAGAAAGACTTCCAACTCAAAATTTCTAAGATAATTAAGTTAATTAAACTTAATTAACTATTTATAAGTTGCTCTGAGAATAGAATTCGATTTTAATTCACAATTTAATTCAAGGACAAATTGAACTGAAATTTCTTGTTTCCATTTCTCAACATGTTAAATTCCAAACATATAATGAATGATCTGTCGCCCTATCAGAACTAATACCTAATTCCATTGCAATGGAGAACAATTGATTTCCAGGACATTCCATAATGCAATTTGTTATATTGTAATAAAGTGAATTGAATTAAATAAGCACTGTAAAGGCATAACAGTCCCTCACCTTGACATATTGAATGAAAATAGCTTGAGAGTAGTAAAATATTCCATATTTTTTGAAAGTCACATTTAAGTGCTTTAACTATTTTCAGTGTTTTAACTAGTTTTCCTAGTGTATAAGAAAATAGGTTAACCGCCCAAGACCCAAAGACATATGGCAGGACTGAACCCTTCCCCTTAGAGACCACCATCGGTAATGTCAAGTGGTGTGGTTTTCCTTGAATCAAAGTAATGAGTCAACTTGCATTTGTTCATAGCACGAGTGATGAGCCAACCTGTTTATCTCGTTATAGGTTAACTCAAATTTCAAGTGTAGACACTCGTTGGATGCAAAATTGAATTCCACATCCAACGAGTACCCACTATGCATACTTTTGAGAATATCCACATTGATAAAATAAAAATTGAAGATACATTAAAAAAATATGTTGAATACGTTTTTTTAATGTATCTTCAATTTTTATCAGTGTGGATCTTCTCAAAAGTATGCATAATGAGCACTGATTGGATGTGGAATTTAATTATGCATCCAACAAGTTTCTACACTTGAAATTTGAGTAAACCAATAAGGAGATAAGACAAAAATACAAATAAAAAAATAGTTTTCTATTTTCCCTCCAAAATTCATAACTCTTATTTTATTATTTTAACTATTATTTTATTATTTTTCCTTAGGAGGTCACTTTTAGGCTGAAATTTCCTCTAATGTTTCCTTTGCAATTTTTGTGAATCAATCAATTCCCAATGAGTGGAAAGGTTATAGTTGTGGCTATTCAAATGATTAAAGAATTTAATGCTTTTTTGTTTGGAGTTCAAATCAAATACTCTATGAATACTGTGGAAAAAATATCTATCCTTTATGGTTTGAGCATAGATTCATTGTCCTTGCAATAGTCTCCAAAAATTCATTGTTGCTAGGGTTTTTGAGAATAGAAATATATTTTTTAGCCCCCATCCACCTTGACATTTTGGGATAGCGAGATTCTTACACAATACCAGTTCCATACCTTTCTTTTCCTAATCTCCTGACTAAATGAAATGATAGTAGAGTTGTCTGATGCATTCAAGGATACCTTTTGGGTTTCAAGCAAGGGACATCAAGTAGGTTGGGATGGCCTCAAGGATGTATTTGACCATATCCATGTGTCCTCTATGGGAAAGCCACCTGTTTCACTGTGTGTTTACTTTTTTTCTCAATTTTGGCAATGGGCCACTGTTAATCAACTTTGAGGTATAGATTGGATTTAGATAAAACTCGAGGCATTTAAATATCATGTCAGAAGTTGTTAAAAGAAAGTGGAAGATGTGATTTATGTGCTGCTTCTCAAGATATTTAAGACCCTAGCAGGTAATAGATTTTTAATAATTTATCCCCATTCTCATGGTTGCATAGAAGAGAACTAGGATCTCTTTGAACTCATTCACCATTCTTTTAGAGCCATCGTAGAAGATGAGTATATTGTCAATGAATGATAGATGAGAAACAAAGGAAGAATTTCCAATTAGTATACCTTTAGCTAAGGCTTCTTTGAGTGCTCTACTTAACCCTTTTTCAACTAGGAGGAAAAGGAGTAGGAATAGAGGTTGTGTTATTAGATCCATCTACTATAGGGGTTGGAATTGCCGATCCTTGGACTAAATCAAGATCTGCCTAGACCCACCCAGGAACTGTTTCCTTTGTTGATGCAAGCATATCCCTTTATAGTGTTAGCGCTTGGAATTCACCTAGGCTGAGATAGACAAACTCTCAAGGCTACATCAAACCATTTCACCTCGTAGCTAGCCCTACGAGGTATGAGAAGGCTCTCTCGGGTCAGATTCGGTAGATCTTTCAATATGATAAGCTGACCCAATTAGGAATAAAGATTTTAGGCTAGTAAATTGAT
>APFE031143713.1:108399-155451 GCA_000404065.3 Pinus taeda | reverse complement strand
TGGACTGCACCCCAATCTTCAAACGAGATGGCAGTGAGCCTTAACAACCGATTTTGCTGGAGCTCCAAGGGATGTTATGTATCCTTTGCTACACTAAGCAAGTGGAAGTAATTGTACCATAAGAAAAATCTATCTAACTCATAAGAAAATCGAATTACAAGACTGCCATTCAAATTGCATGTGCAAATGAAACTTAAAGTGCTGGAAAAGAAATAGAAACAATACTACAACAGAGGGGATCTATGGCTCTCAGTTTGGGCCCTAACCTGAGAGCTATAGTCTCCTAATAAAACTCAGGAATCGATCACAAACTGTCCTCTTTATTCATAATTCAATGTCATGCCAAACTGGCTTACAGCAAAAGAAAACAAAACTGGACTGATTCCAAAATGATATGATAACCCAAAAGATTCAACAACCTATCTAAGGTTACGGCCTCCATATTTATACAAAAAAAATGATGATCTGCCAAGTAGCCTTGATTCTCGGAGCTCGGCTGTCCAACTGAAGTTTAACTGCGGATTTGTGAGGCAGTCAACTGCTGTTCTGGTAGAACAGTTGATGACTGTTGTTCTTGTAGGACAGCTAGCTATTTCTGAGGCTCGGAGGGGAGATTGATTGGAGCTCGGAGTTCTCGGTGGGAATCACGAGGAATGTCCCAATACTGTGGACATCTCTCCACAAAATCAGCAGTGCCACCTTATGTCTCCTTATTCCTTTTGCGTTGTCTCTTGTTTCCCTTTTTTAATGCCAAAACCTGGAATCACAATGCATTAGTCACGTGGATAAAGTGTCTAATCTTCCTCCTACAAACAACATGAAATAACTAAGAAATGCATGCATAAGCAAATAAAGATGAATGGTTTGAGCAAGTAAAGTAGGCCAAAATGAGCCCAAATTGTACCAAAATTGGGGCTCATCACCTACGTTTGCATAGGTCAATTCCCAATGTAAATATCGAATTGGATAGGGAACTAGAGCATTCTAAATCCACGACCAGTGCTTGCAGTTGGGATTTCCACCTCAAACAACAACCATTCATTAACCTTGAAAGGCTTGTGGGATTACATTGAGTGATCTATACATAATGATGTTATTTTTTTACCCTTTTTGTGTTGTGGGAGAAGGCTACTCTATAGAAAAATAAGATTCGATGCAAATGCAGCTACACACTAATGCAAAGCTAGGTCCTATTAGAGTTTTCCTACCACCCTAAACTAATATTTCTATTTTTGGTTTTCGTGCAACAATATTTGAGTCTTCGTAAGTATCAAAAAAATGAATCTCTATAAGCCACGAGACCATGTTTCTTTTGCAAGGTTATTCCTTTTAGACATGGGGACCTAAATATCGATGAGATAGATTTGAATAAGCATCTCCTTTAATACACATATTTTAGATCAAATGCACTTAGCATAGGCTATGCATGGTGTTTCCCTCTTCTTGTAAAACCCTGAATATACGATTTTCCGAAGAAAAAGATAAGGAAATTGTAAATGGGAATAACATGATTAATATGCTAATGTGCTCATAGTTTCACCTTGTCACGTTGATATTGCAGAGGAATTAAGAGAATTCTTTGTACCCAAGACTTGAATTAAGTTTCTAGTTAGAAAGCATATTCTTCTAGTGTTAGAATGTGGCCTTCTAATTTATTCAAGGTTTTAGAAATATCTTGGATACTGCCTGAAATGAAATGCTTGGATAGGATCTTGCAAATATTCCCATTCATATTCACTTTCCATTACAAAGGATTTTCACAATTACTAATAGAGTACATATCAATGATCCAGTGTTCAAACCTATTATTACTTGAAACTATCTAGTTCCAAGGTAACTGGAAAAAGTAAAATATCTCTATGTATTCTTTCCCTGCACTTTGGGTTAGCGCTTGCTAATAATAGGGGGAATCCCCATATGAGAGAGACTTAAATCAAAATTATAATTCACTGCCCCAAAGAAATCTATGCATAGAGAAACAAGAAGTAATAAATGATTAAATTATTGAAATTTCACACAGAAATGATGCAATATTTATCTATGATTCAAAGGAAAAATTTTAATGCAAATAGGCTATGAAAATGCACTAACAAGTTTGTAGAACAGAATTTAGAGCAAGTTGTAAACTGATCGTTTTAAAGCTAAAAGGGCATGAAATTCTATGCATAACATTAAGATGAAGTTGGGAATGAAACCCAATGCAACAATGTGATAAAACCACACTTATCTAGTTGCAAAAATAGAAAAAACAATGAAGAATTAGGATTTTTTTAATGAATCAAAGGTTTTTTTATAAGAATTTTAAGCGTTTTTTATTCTTTTAAGATTTTAAGGCACAAAAACCAATAAAAATGTAATTTTCTCTTTTTTTCTGCGACAAAATGACAATTACAGCAAACTAAGCTCATTGCAACTTACTTAAGACATAATGAAAATGATATGAATTTCTACTTAAATGTGCCTAAGATGAACGTTATTCAAAGTTTTAATGTGTAACTTTGCTTCAAATGAGAAATCAAGAGCCAAGATTCAATAGACTGGTACCTTTTAATGGAATCAAAGGAAATAGGAAAAAGATCAAATGAATAGTGTGGAATACAATGCAAAGTCTATCACACAAATCTTATTAAGATCAAGATTAAATATAAGTGAAAGCTTACGAAAATAGAAGTTTCAAATCCAAAAGGCCTATAATGATCACCAAGGAAATTTGTGTCTTGACTAACAAAAAATGTAGATTGAATAAAGTGCTGACAAACTTGTGTTAGCTACACCAAGGAAAACACTAGTGGATTTTTACTCTTAGGATTCTCAACAAACCAAATGTTTCAAGATAGTTTATCATGTAGTAGCGGATTCAATGTGCAATATGAAGGACATGAACCATTGGGTTTATGCAATCCAAGGAGTTCCCAAAAAAGTGTTATAGACTTGCATCTCAATGTTGCAAAATTTCAAGATTTCTAAGCTAAAGAGGATGAGATGATTTAGGAAATAGTCATGAAAGTCTTATCATATTTACAAAGAAATAGTATATATACATGTGGAATGGCCCTACCTTAGTAATTCCCCCCCCCCCCCCCCAAAAAAAAAAAAAAAGAAAAAAAGTGAAGTATTGGAATCAAAATCAATCAACAACCACCTTAAAATAAACCATTGTATATTATTAATTAAAAAATATTAAATAAGTATGGAATCAAGTGAAGAATATTGAGTGATTTGTGAGGATTGACTATCATCAAAAAATACAGTTTCATTTATAAACATACTCTAGGAAGTGTTTTGGATGACCCAGATGACAGATCCTCCTTTACTTCATCTAGAGAATGAGGCCTATTAGGCATATCTTAAGTTGTTACAGAGTGTAACACGTGGAAATCCTATTCTTGCTAAATAAATTAAGGTAGAATCTCATTGTATTACAAAAAATGTAAATGATAACGTTAAGGACAAGGCTATGCCTGCTATGAAAAATCCACTCTGTAGGTGGGTTCTTGTTAAAGAAATAAGTTGATCATTTGCAGTAGTATACAGTCAGATGTATCTTGGTTCAGTGACATGATTGTCCTTATATCCAATGCTCACACTTATGTTAGGTGGTCATATGTCTTTCTTTTCAATTGGATCCCTTGGTGATATTTGGTTTGCTTTGTGGCAAAGAAATGTATATAGCCCGCCACTTGAAGATACATATATACGTGCAAAAGAGAGATAGTTCATCCTAGGGAATGGAAATCCAAAGGAATGTGTTGAATTCATACCATGGATATTGCTTCTGTCAAAGCCACCAGTTTGGACATTGATAACTTCACACCTTTGCCACAATTGGGATATGTTCATTATTCTCATAGTTGGGATATTTTCATTATTAGGGATTTTATATTAGATTGTGGTTTCTCCCAAAGAAATGAGGAACCTATAGACTCAACTCTTGGCCATCGGGGATTTTATATTACAAACGTGCTTATGCAAGAAAACCTAAACTAATATTGGATTTGATATTTTTCTCTATGCAAGTTTCTTTGTTATGTTGTTTTGAGCATGTGTCCCCTAAAATCCAAAATCATGTAGATGTTTGTAGCTTTTCTATCTCCCCTGAAATCCAAAATCTTGTAGATGGCTACAACTTTCCTATGTCCCCTGAAATCCAAAGTCCCATAGATGTCTACAGCTTTCAAACCATGATAGCCCTGAGAATCCCTTTTTTTCACACTTCGCTCTTTCAATTATTAGTTTTTTTAAGGACACAATACTCAAATAGATGTTAAAACCAAAAACTATTTTGACTTGTTAATGAAAAAGATGTTAAACAGTGAGACTTGACATTTAAATATGGTGCAGTTTTGGCATAAGATGATGGATATGTCAACAACCTGTATTTGAGCTCTTTAGTTATATATTTATAGATAGATAGATAGATAGATATGTATATATATGTATATGTATGTAATATATATATATATATAATAATATATATATATATATATAATATATATATATATATATATATATATATATATATATATATATAATAATATATATAATATATATATATATATGTATATATATAATATCATATATATATTATATATATATATAGATAGATAGATAGATAGATATAATGTATGATTATATATATGATATATATATATACATAATATATATACATATACATATAAATATATATAATAATAATAATATACATACATACATACATATACATACATATATATATATATATATATATATATATATATATATATATATCATATTGGATTTGCAAACACTCAACAACAACTTTTCCATGAAGATCATAGAGCCTCTCATCTAATTAGTTAAAAAAACATCTTTACAAACATGGTAACTCACCAAAGGCATGGGATGCATTAATTTATAAACATAAATGAAACTAGCACAAGTCAAAAAACATTCCATCATATCAGGTTGAAAAAATGGATTCTCATATTGCCATCAATCATAAATTCTAAGGCCAAATTCAAGATGGAACCGAAAATTGGAGTGACATATTGAGATGTTTGTTCATATTGGAGCATCTATAGTTTGTGCCCTCTTCAAAAAGGCTAAGGAAAATGCCACTTCTCATCCTTCCTATAAAGCAACCATTCATGTTGATAAGTGATAGACCATGGATGAAACAAAAAGCTGAAATGTTGGTGATTTGGCATCTAATCAGATCAATGGTCAATCCTTTGATTGTGGCAATCACAAGATATAGAAAAACAAGTTAGAATCCCTTATTAATGGACCTAGAGGAAGAAAAGGGTGGATTTGGAATCAAATAACCTACCAAGAGTTATCCATGTTGAACTTTGTAGGAAATCAAATTCAAGCAACCTATTGAATTTCAATATCCAAAATCTCAAATACTGTTCTTTTAAATCAGGGGAAATTTTGAGTTTTCATTAATTCATCCTTGGTTTGTTTTGTGGATAAACAAAAACAATGAAGTATTTGCATAATAGCGACAATAGACCTCTACAGTAATTAGCAATGAAACTGCCTTGCCCATAAATATTGTAAAATCACAATAGAACCTTGGTCGTTGTTTCCATTCAAGAAAATTTTGTGACTCCCCTTGACACCTTTAGTGAATATAACTCTGCAGATATAGGTTTGAATGCCCAAGTGACTGAGAAAGTCGCAAGAAAATCCAGTGTGGAATTTCAGTTTAAGGACTATATGCCTCTCATGGCAAAGAAATTGGGGAGGAAGGGTTCATGAAGGAGCTCTGCAATGGCTTCCATCTCCTCACAAATCTATAGAAAGGCCTCATCACATTCCATAGTCTTAAGAGAAATACCACGCTCCTGGGAATGGATTGCATGAAGGACGAGGAGTTCCAGGAAATGATCAAGGAAGGTGAATAGGATGGTGATGGGTGCCTTAAAAATAGGAATTATGTGTTCTAATGATCAGATTGAGCCCCACATTGTTGGCGCAGGAGGCCCACAAGGCAACCATGGATGATGTGATCCATAATTTGAATAACAGTTTTGTACAAGAGTAACTGAAATTTGGGAAAATGGATAGTTTAGTTCTCCATTCCATTTGTTATAGATATTATGCATGAATTTAAAAATCCTTCCAAAAAAATTGGGAGTCTTTTCTTTTGAATTATATCGATTTATGTATGTGTCTGTAGTTGTGGTTGGGCTCAGGAGGTGCTTGACGAATTATTGTAGCAAAATCCAGGTTTGAATCCACGTAATGTTTTTATTTCGGTGAAACCTAGTGTATGCAAAGGGTTAGTTTGTAAGTAGTAAACCAAAGCTAAAAGTTTACTTCATCTACAAGTTAGTGTTTGTTGTAGATCTTCTTCTTGAGGCTATATTTTCCATCCTCTAGGTGATGTTTCCTTGTCATTCTAATATCCAAGTGTGTTCTACTTGACATAGTTTTTCTCTTACTTTAAATAACTATGGATTGGAAAAAAATTAATATATATTAAGTTTAGATTTTTTTATAATAAAATGACCATTATACAAATAAAATAATTATCTCTAATTATTTTAATATTATTATTTTTTAATTAAAAACTCAAATCTCATTAACACCTTCTCTTGTCAATGAGGAAATATCTTTCATTTTTTTTGTTAAATATCTTACGTTATACATTATTTCATATTTAAATATGTCTAAGGGTATTTGTATTTATATCGTGGTTTCATTATAAATATTGCAAGGATTGAATTTGGAACCAATTTTGAAAAAGCCCAAAGGGAAACAAACAATATTAAATTATTCCCTTTCGAATCATGTATGTCATTCCAATAACCATGTTGTAGAATATATAGAGTTGATCTAGCATCAACAACACCAACCAAATTCGTGGTGTCTGATGGGCCTAGAAATACCCAAAATAGCATGGGTCTTGATGATTGGAATAAAGCCTAGACTAAGAAAAACATCACTTCCTTGGCTTCTTTTCATGCACAAAAATTTCATTTTTGAAGAATTCACATGGCCTAGTTGGTCAAGAAGAATTGAGGGCCAAGGAAGCTCATTGTTTGCATAACCTTGTGAACAATTGTAATTAATATACCTCTTTTGACTAGTGTATCGATAATACATCATCCTAGATTAGAAGACATGGCCATAATAAGCCAGGGAAGAACGCAGAAGAGACCCAACTCAATGAGGTTGAGCTTCAAAACCTAATTGTAATATGTTGGCATCTAGATGAGAATAATGAATGTATCCCAATTGTGGCAAAGGTGTGAAGTTATCAATGTCCAAACTGGAGCCTTTGATAGAAGCAATATCCATGGTATGAATTCAACACATTCTTTTAGATTGTTATTCCCTAGGATGAATTGTATCTCTTATGCATGTAGATATGGATATTAAAATGTTGGACTATATACATTTCTCATCCACAAAGCAAACCAAATGGCACCAAGGGAGCCAATTGAAAAAAAAGATAGATGACCACCTAAAATTGAGTATGAGAATTGGAGACAAGGACAATCCTATCACTGAACTAAGATACATCTCATTGTATACTACTGCCAATGATCAAGTTGTTTCTTTAACAAGAACCCGCCTAGACAATGGATTTTTCATAGTAGGCATAACCTTGTCCTTAACGTTATCATTTGCATTTTTTGTAATACAACGAGCTTCTAGCTCAATTTCTTTAGAAATAATAGTTTTTCCATGTGTTACACTCTGTAACAGCTTAAGAGTTGCCTAATAAGCCTCATTCTCTAGACGAAGTAAAGGAGGATTTGTCATCTGGGTCATCCAAAACACTTCTTAGAGTATGTATGGGTAAATGGTGTTGCAATTTAATATGTGATGAAATTATGTTATTAGAAGGTCCTCAAGCCAAGGAAGCACATGGTAAGAAGCCATGGGTCTTAAGTAGGTATTCTTTTAAAGAAAAATCTTGACTTGTGCAAGTTGAGGGAATATTTTGCATGTATGTTATCAAAAGCTATTACAGGAATGCTTGTTGTGTAGGCTTCAAGGGATCATCAAGGACTAGATGTGGCTCGAGGCTTGCAATAATGTGACATAGCTAACCCAAACCCAAATTATTGACCTATTTCTCAGGAGAATGTGGGACTAAAGCCAAGTTCTGATTTAGAATCCATAGATGGAGACATGAGGGAGTTATTTGAGTCTCAAGAAAGTGGCCATCTTGATAATTAGAGCTTAGAAGAGATTTATTTATCATATATGTTACTGGGTGGGCTTGTTCACTTGTGTTTTCATTAGTTTGTTCTTGAACTTGTGTTTGATTTCATCCTGCTTGTAGAGTAGCAAGGACTAGCTATTACACTTTCAATATAGAAAGTGTAGGTGTTGGGGCTTTCGTTTTCAATTTTGGGCTTTTTCGGAAAGGAAGGACAAGAAAAAGTGGTGGGGACAATGGTTCGGGTTGCGAAGGTAATAGCCAAGGAAAGGGGCGGGAAATAAGAGTGAATGGGTAGTTGCATCAAGGTGGCAGAAGAGAACATGAGCAACAGAGCAAGGGAAGATAGAAGCTAGTCGAGGGCAGAGTCAACTGAGTAGAATTAGCAGTGGGAATGTGGAGCAAAGGATGAAAGGTAGAAGATACCACGAGGAAGGGGTTGGTGACGAAGCAAATGAGCGAGGAAAAGATCCAGAGATCCTACTCAGTTGTGGGAAGGCGGGGATTGTTCTCTGCTTTGGCTATGACCATTCTTGATAGTTGTTCTCTTCATGTATTGGATGAAGAGGCTTCGAGCCTTTTGTAATCTGTTATGTAATCTCTTATATTTCAGTTAATGAAAGAAGTAATTTGGTATCCATATTGTATTGTTGTGTTTCTTGTGGGTTATTTAAAATTTTAAATGAATGATCATTAGTTGGGTAGTTTCCTGTGATGATATGAGTATAATAACATGCTTGGATAGTATAGAGGGTTGATTTTTAAGAGCTATCGATGTATGTTATTTGCAACTTCCTTGATACCCCCTTCGGCACCATATAACTTCGGTCACAGCATGCCTCAAGTGAGACTCCTTGCCCCTCCGAGTAAGGTGAAAATGTCAGCGTTGTCCTAGACTACAATGGAGCCTTGTTGGCCCCTTGTGCTCGAATCCAGGGTCTCTTCCATGTTGTCATTTTCGTGCCAACAAATGGTAACATTGTTGGGACTTGAAATCAAAAAGAGGGGTTCAGAATATGGTATCGAGTATTTTTAAGAAAGAAATACGAAACTGGTGGGATGACCAAGTGGATTAGTTTCCTTCATAGCAAGCCATCCTTTGAAGTCAGACTATCCCTAAGGTGAACAACGAAAACGAGATCTTCTGGTGCAAGTTCCTGGAAGAACTGTACAATTGGCTGCGAAGACTACAAGTGAAGGGTCAGCTAGAAGGACAGATGCCATCTTGTCACGATTTGGTTCCCACGGATCTTATAGTGCTCCACTGCCTGGACACCAATCTGACAAGAGCAGTAGATTTTTGGGTACCGACTACTCTAGAGGGACATGTGGTCGAGCTCACAGCAGAAAGTTATCAATCCTTCTCGAAGGTTGATGTTGTGTTCCAATCTGGGCTAAGAAGGAAGTTGTTGAAAGAAGTACCTCTTTGAATTAAGATACTGATGGTGGAAGAATGCTTAATTTCTTCCCAAGGGTTGAGCATGGCAGTGTAAAACCCCAGTGCCAGGGGAAGGACCTAAAGGGGGAAATTCTATTGAATAGGGGACTATGATTCCACTGAAAGGATGGATGTAGAAGATTCATGGTGGGCTAGGGAAGTAAGAGCGTAGAGGAGAGTGTTGATAGCTAAAAGTGGAAGGAAAGGACCATGCAAGCAATGAAAGTGCAGATAGAGGGATCACACCAAGCAGAAGCGATGTCGAAGGCTCCAGAAGGAAGAGAAGAGATGGAGGAGAACTTAGAGAAATTAATAGAGATAGATAGGCTAGGCAGGAGCCCGGAAGGTGATAGGAACCCTCCCTCCCCAGTTATGTGGGAGGTGTCTAATGGAAGTGGTCACGATAATCTCGAGGAAGATATGGAAGATGAGATGTGTGATGTTATGAGACAATTTTTTGCGGAGGACAATGCGCCAGATGGAATCAAGCATCCAACCCCCCAAAGTTCAAGTAGTATTCACCCCGACCTTCCTGTGGTACTTTACAATAGTCCTGGTAAATTTGTTGCTAAGTTGCTTAAAGCGATATGGATACATAGTGTGCATGTTAGATATAAGATAGGTTTTGGTACCTCTAACAGTAATGGGAATAGTGATACTAGTAATCTAGGATTGCAAGGATCTAAATAGCATGGAATCCAAGACTTTTTGTTTCTAGCACACACTCGGGCTAGAATGGGGGGATCCTTTACCAAATACTCGGATTTCTCTGGCCAAGGGAATGAGGATGTGGAGCAATAATAGTACCTATGCAAAGCCATATGGAGACCTTGTTAGAGGCCTAACAACATGAAGTTGATCGAATTCCATGCCACCCTTAAGGAGAGATCCCTGAGATGGTTTATCAAATGGGTAGAGTTAAACCAGAATTCGACCGTAGATGACATCAAGAAGAGCTTCATGCAAGAATTCAAGCTTCCCCAAATGGATTAGAAAGGGTTGTTAGAGTTATGGGATATCAAACAACATGAAGGGGAAACCACTTGGGAGTTTACGCAGAGTTTCAAGGATGAAATTGGCAAGCTGAGTTACACTATAAACCCCAATCACCAGAGGGATTGGTTTATCAAGGCACTCCTACCCCTTACCCAGACACCCTTAACACAACATAATATTGAGACCCTACAGGATGCTCTGGAGCAAGAAACTTGCACTGAGGCTATGGGGGGACAGGTTCATAAGATACATCGATCATGGGGCTCCAACACCAGAACGCCAACCTAATGGAGAAGTTGAAAGACTTACATCCAGTCCACCCAGTGAGACCCAATGTGTGGTGCACCCATTATTTGGTTGAATGTCACTTCGTGATTGAGTGCCCGAGACTGAGAGGAACAAGTACTACATCAGGGCCTGCCAGACCATAGGGGACTCCGCCTACAGTAGGAGTTACAGTGATAGGATCTTAAGGAGCATTCCCAAGTCGAAACCAACCTAATTATTGTGAGGTATGTAGGGGCTATGGACATTCACCACAATTATGTTTGATATTGCATAAGTACTCAAACGTACCAAGAAATAAATACTAAGAGTTTTGCACATACACGACTTGCCACATAGACCAGTGTCAAGCAATGGATGCACTAGCAGAGCGCCAAGATCGGCCGATATTCAGGATCAATGAGACTACTCGCGGAGGGTGAGGAGGAGGAGGAGGAGTGAGAAGAGGAATAACAAGGGGCAGGAACCTGTGCGATACTACAAATGTGATCAAGAAGGACGCGTCGCCAAGGACTGTCTCCTTCTAAAAAGACCTTGGTGCTCTCAATGTCAGGTTAACACATATGTAACAGAGGATTGCCCTGAGTTGATTGTGAGTTTGGAAGAATGAACTAGACAACGGGGACTAACTTGATCAATGCAGAACCAAGGGCTACTAAAATAATTCCACTATCAAACATAAACATAGTCACCAGGGGCGGAAAGAAGATGGGGGCTGACTTGGGTGCGCCAAACCAACCCCCGATTATTCAAGTATCTTCCCCAAAACAATCATACAACCCTAGACAATAGAAGCAATACTATTAAGAGGCAGCAAAGTTGTTTCAAAACTCGACAAAACCCCAGAAGGACATGGTGCCATATTTGGCAAAGGCCATTATTTCCCGCCTGATTGAGGAATGGTTCATATTGCTCTTGTAGATTGTCACAATGATCAGATGTTAAGGGAGTTGCACAGGAGTTTGAAATAAGTTTATCCTAAAGGAGAAACTGGGGAAGAATGAATCTCGGTGAATCTGCTGGAGAAGCACATGAGAAGAGTCTGAAGAAATAAGAAGAGAACAAGAAGGGAATTCAGAATTGATGCACAAGTTGTAGGATTCTAGATCAAAGATACAATGTTAGACCTAGGTTCGGAAGTTAACATCCTGCCCAGGAAAACATGGGAGGCATTCGGGAAACCACAGTTGAAGTATTCATCAATCCAACTGTGGATGGCTAACTAGTGTTGCATTCTGCCCATTGGAAGGTTGGAAGATGTGCAAGTAGATGTAGTAGGAGTGAAGACACACATAGATTTTGAGGTGATAGATATAATGGGTGACAAATATCCTTACCCAACATTGCTCAGCATTGACTAGGCTTATAAGAATTATGTTGTCATCAATCTCAAGAAGGATTTGATGATATTTGAGGTGGAGGGGATGCGGGTGATACAACCACTTGATCCATACCAGGGGCCAAGATTCACAGAATCAGTAGATGACCAAGATGAACCTAAAATGCTAGAACAACTCTACCGATTAATAACAGGAAGGAGGGAAAGTTACATCAATCTCACAGCGGAGGGTTCAGTCAGTTGGAGGAGTATATAGAGCTCAAAGGTTGGCTCTGAGGTTGCATGGGATCCTTGGCAGCAAGGAGGATACGAATTCTATGCCAGATGTTGCGCTACTATATGTCGCATCAATTGGATTATAATGGAGGTAAGTGATTATCCTACTTTCCATGGCATAGATTCGGTAGACATATTTTTAAATAAGGTTGATAGAACCATAAGGGAAATCCACAAGGTACCGTTGTTGTACATTACACTGCAAGCAACCCTAGCACGTTGGTGGGGAGCACACTGCAACACCCTTTGTGACTGGGATAAGATCAAGCAGGTCATGAGAGAAAGGTTCAAGCAAGAAGGGGACTGACCACGAGAGATTGTAAAATACAGGGGGAACTTTGATCCCTAACAACACTTGGAGAGCTGCATAGATAGATGGAATAGGGAGTACAATCCCTCCAGGAGTAGTACATACAGGAAGAAATGTGAAGACAAACAAGGGACTGTGACACACTGGCTGAACAATTCAATAGTAGTTTTTTCATTCAAAGATAGTGACAGATGACTAGCCGAGGCTTTGTATGCCATAAAAAGAATCCTCTTCACATCAGGTCAATTGTGGGAAGGATGCATTGACGAAAATTTCCTGCAATACTTTTACGAGTCAAAGTACCTAGAGTCCATGCCTTATGGGAAGGTGAGCACAGATCCAGAAGAGGACAATCTAGATGGATTGAGGCACCTGACCTTTCAGGATACTAAAGGAGAAAGGGATATTCAAGAAGGATCGACAACAAATGCCCCTCACTCCCAATAAAACTACAGAAGCACAACATTGGCATGGAGGACAAACCTAAGATGGCATCAATCAGGGACTACTTGGACGAGCACACAACTAAGGAAATTTCAGATCTGTTGCGGGAGTATGAGGACTTATTCCCAGCTTCAGTTGTTGAATTAAAAGGAATAAAAGGAGACATCGGAGAAATGAAGATTGTGCTAAATCCTGATGCCAAGCTTGTGAAGCATAAACTGTATAGGTTGAATCCAATAGTAAAAGAAAAGGTCAAGAAGGAGATAGATCAGATGTTGGAAGCAAGACTCATCTTTTTGGTAGATGAAGCAGAATGGATCAGCCCAATAGTGATCCAAAACAAAAAGGATGCCACAAAGATAAGGATTTGTGTAGACTACCACAACATCAACAACACCTATGTACATGACCCATTCCCTACGCTTTTCAATGATAAGGTCTTGGATAACGTTGCGGGAAATGAAGCATACTCCTTCACAGATGGGTTTTGAGGGTACCATCAAGTTCGAATAGTAGAGGAAGACAAGAAGAAAACGGATTTCACCACAGAGGGCTCATAAGCATACCATGTCATGCCATTTGGCCTAAACAATGTGCCTTCCATTTTCTCTTGGATTATTATCACCTCTTTTAGAGATTACATTCACTGGTTCTTGGAGGTATACATGGAAAATTGGACAGTTTATAGCCTATTGAAGAAGCATTCCATCTTACTCATAATTATGTTTGATTGGTGTAGACAGTTACAAATCTCTATGAACCTGAAGAAGTGTATTTTTGAAGTTCCTTTTGGTATGTTTTTGGGCCACATCGTTTGCAAAGAGGGTGTTTGTGTGGACTCTACAAAAGTTGTGGAAGTTATAAACATGGAACTGCCAGCCAATGTGAAGCAGTTGTGATCAGCACTGGGCCACACAGGATATTAGCGTCGATTCATCCATAACTATGCATCCATCATTGCTCCCATGGATAAGATGCTCAAGAAGACGAAAGCATTCAAATTCACAGAGACTTTTCAAGTAGCATTAAACATCCTGAAGGAAAATTTGGTAAGTGCTCCCATCTTATTATACCCAGACTAGAATAAGAAATTCCTCATACATATCGATTCATCAGGCATTGCTCTAGAGGCAGTGTTGGCACAACCAAGAGAATGGAACTTAGATCATCTGATCTACTTTGCAAGTAGGAAGATTTCAACTGCAGAAAAGAACTACACCGCGACCGAGAGAGAAGCATTATCCATGGTGTACTCCTTGCAAAATTTTTGGCACTATTTACTTGGAGCCCCATTCAAATTCTTCACATATCACTCGACATTGAAATACTTGGTCAACAAGTCAGTCTTAGAGGGAAGAATCTGTAGGTGGTCACTATTGTTCCAAGATTTTACATTTGAGGTCATCATTAAACCTGTTCGGTTGAATGTAGTACCTAATCACCTCTCAAGACTGGAATCGGGGAAAGTGGGGGCTCCCTAGATGACCAACTAATGGACAATGATTTGTTCTGCATAGAAGCAATACCATATTACTTGGAAGAAATCGCAGCTTTCATGGCCGCAAGACAATGTCCGGAGCGATATATGGCAATGCAGAAGATACACATGGTGGTGCGAGCGGCTGACTATCATCTTATCATAGAACATTAATATAAGTTGGGCCTCGATCAGGTTTTGTGCCAGTGTCTCCTCCAGCATGAAAGGAAATATGTCCTATGGGAGTGCCACTCTAGAGTTGTGGGAGGACATGTCAGAGGAAAAGAAATAGAGAGTAAGGTTTCGCAATCAGGGATATGGTGGCCTACACTCTAAAAGGATGACAAAGAATGTGCGAAAGGGTGTGATGTATGTTAGAGAGTTGGAAAACCATCGCATCGTTATGAGTTACCATTACATCCAGTACGCGTAGTACAAATCTTTGAGAAGTGGGCAGTTGATTTCATCGATCTGATCAATCCGTTGACACGTCATTCTCAAGCACGGTATATTATCACAGCTATCGAGTATCTCACATGATGGGCGAAGGTGACCCTAGTGAAATATTGTACAGCAAACACAACCGTGAGGTTCATTTTTGAAGAAATCATATCAAGGTTTGGGTGCCCAAAAATCCTTACGAGTGACCAAGGAACTCATTTTATAAATGAAACAATTATGTCTCTCCTTCAAAATTTTCTAGTCCAAAATCATAAGAGAAGCCCATCCCATCCTTAGCCTAACAGGATGGTTGAAGCCTTCAACAAGATACTTGAAAAGGGATTAATGAAGATATGTTCGGCAAATAGAGATGATTGGGATGAGCGTGTACCAGCCACACTATGAGCGTACAGAAAGACAGTAAAGCAATCACACAAGCAAACACCTTTCTAGTTGGTATATGGACAAGAAGTCGTGGCACCGGTTGAATTTACAGTACTGAGCATCTTCATTGCTCAAGCTACAAAGATAATAGACGATGCATCGCTATAGAAGCACTTGGAGGATTTAATGGAATTAGATGAAGCCATATTTCTAGTTGAATTTCACCAAGTCATTGAGAAAAGAAAATAGAAGGCATGGCACGACAGGAACATTAAGAAAAAATATATCATAGTCGAAGGGAAATTTTTATTTTATGACGGCAAGTTCTAGAAGTTCCTGGGCAAGTTGCAGATTGGTTAGATTTGTTCATAGTCACAGAAATCAGGGATTCCAGAGCAGTTAAGCTCTTGCAACTAGACGAAATATTGATACCAAGATGGGTGAATGGCGCACGCCTGAAGCCTTTCCACCAACCCAACACCCAATTTTATAATTGATGTGGTCTTTGAACAATTCCCATAGGTAGGTTTAGAGTCAGGAGGAATAAGTTAGTCAAGCAGTCAGTCTTTTTATTTCTTTACTTCCAATACAATAAAACTTACGTGTTAGTTCAGTTGCAGCACCTATGCCACCACACCACAATCAACGGTGGTTAGGGAAGTCAGTTACATGTTTCACAAGTCTTATACATCGTACTCAGTATATTTTCTATAATAATTAGGCAATAATACCCTTGTCCGTAGAATATTTTCCTATTATGGAAAGAATTAACCAATAAATGTTCGCCATTATGGTCGCATTATTACCCATATTCTCCACTTTGTACTTTTTTCTGTGATACGTCATCCAAGTCAAGTAAAGATCATTCAGTGGTGGATTAACACAATCAAGTCTACATAGGGAAAGTTTCCATAGTAATTAGTTAGTGAGTCTAGTCAGAAGCATCGTGTCAAAGTTAGTCTACTTAATTTGCATGTGTATGCTGAAAGTTTAAGAAATTCTAGCTCAGGTGGTAGAATTTCTCGAGTCCCAGTTAGAATCTATCAATGTTTCCCAAGCATTCATTATCAACCTCATGTGACTATTTCTTATCAACGATGCTATAGAATGACAGAGTCAATCATATCAATTCCTGACGATAAATTGGATGAGTGAATTGTTGTTTTAGAAATGTTATATGGGAAATACGACAAGTCGATGTTGGTAGAAAACGGCCTCTTTGATTGCTTCCAGTTCCCAATGTTAATCAGAAGGTGTACATGGAAGAATTTTCCAAGGATGATGGCACCAAGGTGACAAAAGCCAAGGTAACATTCTGGGGACTTTAGCGATCGACATTGATAAATCTGTAGAGTCTACCAGTCTTCAGAACTTCTCTAACTGCGATGCAATGCACCAAACTTCTAATAATCAGAATGCATGGAAGTTTGCTTTGGTTAGACAAAGAATATCCCATCCATGTAGATGACATTCAACGCCTCACCAGATTATCAGCAACAGGAAATGCAGACTCGATGGTGTTTCAAACAAGCGCAAAGAGAACAAAGAAAGAAGGAGACAAATACTACTACAACAAGTACAACACCATACGAGGTGACATGGGAACAAAGATAGATTTAATCAACAAGGAACGTATCAGATTCACCTGCTATATCATCGCTAGGAAGGAGATGCGGAAATTCTCTAGAAATGAGTGTACTTTGGACACAATCTTAGTTGTGGAACATTGTGTTGAAGTGGCTTTTCTCAACTATTATGTGTTCCTATTAAACAAATTATTTGAGGCATGCAAGGATGTCTATACACGAAGCACTAATTTTATGTTTGGATACTTGATCATGACCTTGGCAATGTGGAAATGGTGCCCTCCCACAGGCAGGAACCTGGCAAGGATCACAGGCGACCAACCATTGGTTCTCAAAACACATCATGGAGAACATCTAGGGACGCAAGCAGCAAGGAAATCAACAAGGCAGCCTTCAGCGAATGGTACCGAAAGATGATAGAGATTGTAAGGATATAAGAAAGGGTTCCCAAGGGGTTGCTTGATGCATACTCATAGGACATCTAGTTCGTGGTAACGCATGGCCAAACTTACCTTAGACCACAATGTGCCCACCCAGATACTTTTCAAATGAGGCCATAGAAGTTTACGATAGAAAAAGGGGCAATCCACACAAAGGTAAGGTTGTGGCCAGGGGTCACCTGTGAAATCAAAGAGGGGATCATGCAATTGCAACCGAAACCTCTAATAGGAGATGTGGTCAGGAGTAGCAAGAAGATGGGGGTGGAGGAGGACTTGCATCTAATGGTCTGTCGAATGCAGAAACAAATGAGTTCCCTTAAGCAGACCATTGTCGGCTTCACGAGTTCATTGGGTATGAGTCCCTAGCCTGTTGTTTTTCAAGGGTTTACTTTGTTCGATCCAATCATTACTACTCCCCTAGTTGTGGCTATCCCCCCTCGCGGCCCTCATTCACAGTCAAATCCAACAATCCCCAAGCCTAGGAAACTCAAAGGTACCAAGGTATCTACGACCAAGAAACAAAAGAACATGCCCATCGTGCATGTTGTTGGCCTCACTGACGATGGACTCCGATCAGCATCGGCCTCCCCAATCGTCGAAGAAACCCCACCATCCACCTCTACTGTTTCACCTAGGTCGCGAGATCCATATCCTTATATAGCTTCTACCACAACGACCCTATCCGACACCATCCCCCCAAGCACCCGCATAGCCAGTGAAGAAATGGAAGTTGATTCGATTGTCCAATCCACCATGTCACTCACCTGGGATGAAGACCATACAACTGTCCAAACATCCATGATATCCCTATTTCTAGGGTCGGGCTCACTCCAGTGAAAGGAGTCACTCACCTCACAACCACACTCCACCGAGATCGAACCGTTTGAGGCCTCATTTCCGATAAATTTCCCAGTTGTTCCAAGCCTGATCATTATCCCTCCCACTCCTTAGTTTGTTGAAACCACGCAGCCTGCAACCTCCCCCCAAGGCCACTCCAAAAAATATATTTCTGGCGACCAACCCCTACAAAGAAGTTTCCCAGACCCATCCACAATGCAGTCTTAGAACCTTTAGCACTGGTCCTCTACATAGTTGTTCAGGTTCATCCAACCGGGAGCACAGAGGGTTGAAAAGATCCAAAATGACCTTGTTATCGAGCACGAGTAGTAGAAGCAACAACTTGTCACTATCCCGGTGGAGCAAGATCAGCTCCGACATACCAATCAAGAGTTGCAATCACAGGTCAAGCAGGTGACATCAAAATTGCGAGCCCTTTGGCCAACTATGACTGATTTAGTCATTGAAGCCCCCGAGGATTTTTCTTCGTGCACACTAGTCGACTGTTACAACCACATTCAAACAACATGAACAGAGCTTGTGGCTACCACCAAGGAGCTAAAGAAGAGTTTCGATTTTGCGAGATCAACATTACCCGATTTGTCTACTAGCTACATCGCGAAGATCGAGTAGAAACTCAACATTGTCGCCACACTGAAAGCTTCGCTCAATCATGCCCTGATGAAGGGATATGTGCTAATGGAGCAAGTCCACGATTGGTCAAGCAGCTTGTCCGTCAAAAACTATCCAGTGTATCCACTTCGCCAAAAACTCCAACAACGCCTCGCTGACAACAGGAACTGTAGGGAGAAGGGCCAACTAAAGTAGATTGATGAAGAGATTGCCTCCCTCAAGGCTAGGGTGCAACAAATTAAGGAGAAATCGACCAATACTTTAGGAGAAAATTTGTGATATTAGGCCACCGATCTGTAGGCACGTTATTACTCTGCGGGAAGTATGCGATGAGGTAGAAGAATAATGGAGCACCCTACAAAACATCTGGCCCAATCAACCAAAGTCCAGCATAGCAGCTGAATTTCTCTAGAAGGTGGAAACCATCACAGGTGCCTAGCAGACTGCATTGGATGACTACACCTACTTCTGCCAGGAGACAATTGTCATAGTACCTAAGTTGAAACCATAGTAATTAGTTAGTGAGTATAGTCAGAAGCGTCATGTCAAAGTTAGTCTACTTAATTTGCATGTGTATGCTGAAAGTTTAAGAATTTCTAACTCAGGTGGTAGAATTTCTCGAGTCCCAATTCGAATCTATCAACGTTTCCCAAGCATTCATTATCAGCCTCATGTGATTATTGTTTATCAACGACGCTACAGAATGACAGAGTCAATCATATCAATTCCTAACAATAAATTGGATGAGTGAATTGTTGTTTTAGAAACGCTATATGGGAAATACGACAAGTCGACGTTGGTAGACAACGACCTCTCTGATTGCTTCCAATTCCCAACGTTAATCAGAAGGCGTACATGGAAGAAGTTTCCAAGGATGATGGCACCAAGGTGACAAAAGCCAAGGTAACATTTTGGGGACTTCAACAATCGACATTGATAAATCTGCAGAGTCTACCAGTCTTCAGAACTTCTCTAACTGCGATGCAATGCACCAAACTTCTAATAATCAGAATGAATGGCAGTTCGCTTTGGTTAGACAAAGAATATCCCATCCATGTAGATGACATTCAGCTCCTCACCAGATTATCAGCAACAGGCAATGCAGTCTCGATGGTGTTTCAAACAAGCGCAAAGAGAGCAAAGAAAGAAGGAGACAAATACTACTACAACAAGTACAACACCATATGAGGCGGCATGGGAACAAAGATAGATTTAATCAACAAGGAACGTATCAGATTCACCTGCTATATCATCGCTAGGAAGGTGATGCGGAATTTCTCTAGAAATGAGTGTACTTTGGACACAATCTCAGTTGTAGAACATTGTGTTGAAGTGGCTTTTCTCAATTGTTATGTGTTCCTGTTAAACAAATTATTTGAGGCATGCGAGGATGTCTATACACGAAGCACTAATTTTATGTTTGGATACTTGATCATGACCTTGGCAATGTGGAAATGGTGCCCTCACACAGGCAGGGACCTAGCAAGGATCACAGGTGACCAACCACTAGCTCTCAGATACACGTCATGGAGAACATCCGGGGACCCAAGCAGCAAGGAAATCAATGAGGCAGCCTTCAGCGGATGGTACCAAAAGATGCTATAGATTGTAAGGATAGAAGAAAGGGTTCCAAAGGGGTTGCTTGATGCATACTCACAGGACATCTGGTTCGGGGTAACGCATGGCCAAACTTACCTTAGACCACAATGTGCCCACCCAGATACTTTTCAAATGAGGCCATAGAAGTTTACGATAGAAAAAGGGGAAATCCACACAAAGGTAAGGTTGTGGCCAAGGGTCACCTGTGAAATCAAAGAGGGATAATACAAATATTTGTACGGGGGCATGCAACTGCAACCGCAACCTCTAATAAGGGATGTGGTCAGGAGCAGCAAGAAGAGGGGCCGAAGGAGGACTTGCATCTGATGGTCTGTCAAATGTAGAAACAAATGAGTTCCCTTAAGCAGACCCTTGCCAGCTTCACGAGTTCATCGGGTATGAGTCCCTAGTCTGTTGTTTTTCAAGGGTTTACTTTATTCGATCCAATAATTACTACTCCCCTATGTGGCTATCCCCCCTCGCGACTCTCATTCACAGTCAATTCCAATAATCCCCAAGCCCAGGAAACTCAAACTTACCAAGGTATCTGCGACCAAGAAGCAAAAGAACATGCCCGTCGTGCATGTTGTTGGCCTCACCAACGATGGAATCCGATCAGCATCAGCCTCCCCAATCGTCGAAGAAACCCCACCATCCACCTCTACTGTTTCACCTAGGTCACGAGATCCATATCCTTATATAGCTTCTACCACAACAACCCTATCTGACACCATCCCCCCAAGCACTCGCATAGCCAGCGAAGAAATGGAATTTGATTCGGTTGTCTAATCCACCATGTCACTCACCTAGGATGATGAGCATACAACTGTCCAAACATCCATGATATCCCTATTTCTTGGGTCGGGCTCACTCCAGCAAAAGGAGTCACTCACCTCACAACCACACTCCACCGAGATCGAACCGTTTGAGGCCTCATTTCCGATAAATTTCCTAGTTGTTCCAAGCCCGATCATTATCCCTCCCACTCCTTAGTTTGTTGAAACCACAAGCTTGCAACCTCCCCCCAAGGCCACTCCAAAAAATTTATTGCTGGCGGCCAACCCCTACAAAGACGTTTCCCAGACCCATCCACAATGCAGTCTCAGAAGCTTCAGCACTGGTCCTCTACATAGTTGTTCGGGTTCATCCAACAGGAAGCACAAAGGGTTGAAAAGATCCAAAATGACCTTGTTATGGAGCATGAGCAGTAGAAGCAACAACTTGTCACTATCCCAGTGGAGCGAGATCAGCTCCGACATACCAATCAAGAGTTGCAATCACAGGTCGAGCAGGTGCCATCAAAATTGTGAGCCCTTTGGCCAACTATGTCTGATTTAGTCATTGAAGCCCCGAGGATTTTTCTTCGTGCACACTAGTCGACTGTTACGACCACATTCAAACAACATGAACAGACCTTGTGGCTACCACCAAGGAGCTGAAGGAGAGTTTTGATGTTGCAAGATCAACATTACCTGATCTATCTACTAGCTACATCGCGGAGATCGAGCAGAAACTCAACATTGTTGCCACACTGAAAGCTTCGCTCACTCATGCCCTGACAGAGGGATATGTGCTAATGTTCCAAGTCCACGATTGGTCAAGCAGCTTGGCCCTCAAAAGCTAGCCAGTGTATCCACTTCGCCAAAAACTCCATCAACGCCTCGCTGACAACAAGAACTGTAGGGATAAGGGCCAACTAAAGTAGATTGATGAAGAGATTGCCTCCCTCAAGGCTAGGGTGCAACAAATTGAGGAGGAATCGACGAATACTTTAGGAGAAGATTTGTGATATTAGGCCACCGATCTGTAGGCACGTTATTACTCTGCGGGAAGTATGCGATGAGGTAGAATAATAATGGAGCACCCTACAAAACATCTGGCCCAATCAACCAAACTCCAGCATAGCAGCTGAATTTCTCTAGAAGGTTGAAACCATCATAGGTGCCTAGCAGACTGCATTGGATGACTACACCTACTTCTGCCAGGAGACAATTGTCATAGTACCTAAGTTGGGGCCTTAATTTGAAAAGAAAGCCAAAGTGTAGCAAAAGAATCACCGAACGAAGCAGGACCAACACAGCCAGAAGCAAAAGTACCAGCCCCGCAAGAAGAAGAACCAACACAGCAAAAAGCAATAATGACAAAGGCACCGCCAGGAACAACAACAGAGCTGACATCACTTGAGATAGATTGACTCGAGGATGAGTCAAAGAATTGTGGTCGAGGCCTATTGGGGCTTTCATTTTGAATTTTTGGTTTTTGCAAGAAGGAAGGACAAGAAAAAGTGGCGGGGACAATGGTTGGGGTTACGAAGCTGATAGCCAAGGAAAGGGGAGGGAACTAAGAGTGAGCGGGCAATTGTGGCAAGGTGGTGGAAGAGAATAGGCGAAGTTGAGCAAGGGAAGATAGAAGGCAGCCAAGGTCAGAGTCAACCAAGCAGAACTAGCAGTGGGAATCCAGAGAAAAGGATAAAAGGAAGAAGATAGCACAAGGAAGAGGTTGGTGATGAAACAGACAAGTGAGGATGGGATCCAGAGAGCCTACTCAGTTGCGGGAAGGCAAAGATTGTTCTCTGCTCTGGCTATGACCATTCTTGATAGTTGTGCTCTTCATGTATTTGATGAATAAGTTTCAATCCTTTTGTAATATGTTATGTACTCTCTTATATTTCAGTTAATGAAAGAATAAGTTTGGGATTGATATTGTATTGCTCTGTTTCTTGTGGGTTATTTAAAATTTTAAATGAATGATCATTAGTCGAGTAGTTTCCTGTGATGATATGAGTATAATAACATGCTTGGATAGTACAAAGGGTTGGGTGTTATGAGCTATTGATGTCTGTTATTTGCAACTTCCTTGATACCCCCTTCAGCCCCATCTAACTTCGATTGCGGCATGCCTTGGGTGAGACTCCTTGCCCCTCTAGGTAAAGTGATAATGTTGGCGTTGTCCTAGACTACAAGGGAGCCTTGCTGAACCCTTGTGCTTGAAACCAGGGTCTCTTTTCCGTTGTCATTTTCGTGGCAACAATAGGGTTCATGTTTTTCCATTTGGCCATCTCCCCCTATATTTGTTTCACCATTTGTTGAAGGTGTAAAACACAAAAAAACCTTCCATAATGGCATGTGTATGTCACAACATGCAAATGGTAGTGGCACATGCTTGTCAAAAATGAATTGAAGTGTAATAATCTTCAACTGTAGAATACTCAGTGTATTTTCAAGAAGTATGAAAATAAACTGAAAATACATTTTTCACCAATAAACACAAATTCAAGTGTAATTCAACCCAAGCCCTTTCAAAGCTTAAATTCAATTGTACTAAACGCCATCTGTAGAGTAATCAGTGTGTATTTCCAAGGAGTATGAATTTAAACTGAACTTACAGTTTTGAACAGTGAACACAAATAAATTAGTGGATTACTAGAGAATTCCTCTGTTTTTTCGTGCTCTTAGTGCGAGGATAAGAACATGACACTCGATCAAATCAATAATCAATTGGTTATTATTATTATTATTATTATTATTATTAACTTATGTTTATCCATTTGAAATTATTATAGTGATAATTAATATGGTCAATCTTTTTTATTTTTGTTTTATATTTTAAATGTTTGTAGGAAATTATTTATAGCTAACTTAGAACAAGAAATAATATATTATGAAAAATTCAAAATTACAAAGCACTGACTGGTACATGAATAATTGTTTGTGTAATGTATTTATCAAATGTATAAAAATATCAAATGTGCTTAATTTAAAAATATAATCTATAATTTACGTCAACGTACGGTCTGCCCAGTCAACCCTGTAAGTTGACTTTTTTATTATTGCCAAAAACTTCAAAACGTGATAACTTCCTCATACGATGTCAGATTGAGGTGATTCAAGCATCGTTGGAATAATAACGACGAGATCTATGATTTGGCACTAGGTTCGGGATATTTTGAGCACTTTTATTTTTGAGCATATTTTTTATCCCCTGGATCATTGGAGATGCAAAAATTTCAACAACTTTTTGTTTGTCACTTTGTTGGGGTTGCTGCACTTGAAAGTTGAATTACACAAGGATATTATTTTTCCAAGGTTGGATTTACACCTTTTAGACCACCCATATTATATTCACCATGAGATGTCTTTGTGTTTCTCTTTTTGTCACGAACCATTTGAGTAGGATTAGGCTTGGCCAACAAGGAAAATTTTGGTATCTTCTTTGGCTCTCTCTTTCTCATGGAGGAACCTTCTTGTTTGAGTAGGGCCTCTGTTTGAAATATGTTTTTCATCTCCTTGGTGGCCAAATCACAGAGTCCATATGCAGCAACAAACTTCGGTGATTTCTTTTGATAATAAACAAGTGCATTTTTTTAACACTAGAAGTAGATCCCTAAAAACATCTACAGTGACAAGGTAAGAGCCTTCCTCACTACCATCTATCCAATAATTATTTATAATTAAATTAAAGCCCAATTCCATAATAGACATATCTATCAATGTAATTATTATTTCTTGAGATGTTAGCATCCCCCAATTTCCTATTTAAAAGTAGACTAAAACATGTTTTATTATTTATAAGGTCCTCCATAAAGTCATCATGTTGAAATCTGAGATTGATTTTTTTCTTCAAAATAAGTTATAGTCAATGAGATTGACTAAGCTATCGAGAATTTTTCAAAAACTGATTCGGCATGATTTGCAAGAAACTTGAAATTACATAAAATCATAATTGTGATCATTAGTTTGACAGTAAAATAAACATGATTGAATCTATTTAATATTTTTGAAGTAAAATCAAACATATAGATTTATTATGTTAAATTATATTTTATAGTCAAGCTTGAACTAAAAGAAATCCTCAACATCACAAACAACTTAGGTTAAGGAAAAAATGTTTTTATATTCATTATGGATGGAAAGGAAGAAAGAAAAATGCATTATTCAATAAATAAGAATAAATATCAAAAATAAAAATGAGTTTAATGAAAAAAACTCATCCTAAAATAATTTAATTAACTGGCAAACATGTCAATCAAATTTATAAGCTTATAAACATAGGAAACAAACCTAGACAACAATGTTTAAATAAAATTACTTGTAGTAATGGTTGATGCATCATTGCACTCCCTATTTGCCCCCTGATTCATGTGTGTTCAATTTAAATGTCACACCATAAGAAATTAGTCCACTCCCTTATTGGCTTACTTGCTTTCAATAATATTGGGCATGAATATTGAAAGTTGAGTATGAAACATCTTGTCTCACGATCCCTCAATTGAATGTTGGCCAGAATATGGCAATACAATTTCAAGCAAGATTGTCATTTATTGTTATTTAAAATGCACTTTTGAATGCATAAATGGATTCGTTATCCTAAAAAACCCCTGAGGCACTCAAACTATGCAAATTAAACAACTTAAACTTATTGTTATTAAAAATATCTGTCGGATTTTGGAAAAAATTGACCAGAAAGTGTCCAGAAAAGGGTCATTTCGTCTATTAGTTAGACTATGCATTAATATATTATCAAGTGAATTATTATATTTTTATGAAAATGTAACATCCCTCACATTACTCTTGTTTTTGTAATGTAATATTGTGACTATGTAATGGAAGCATGGAATTCATGGTTGACTGAGACATTTTGTGCACACATAAAATAAATTAAATTTAAAAATGCAAGTTATGGTTGAGCTAGAGGAGTGGATATGGATTCAGAGGTTTGAGGAGGAGGAGGATTTGCTTGTGCAAGTGATTATCAAAACCAAACCCACTTCGTTCAATTCTATCACCCTGACAAATTTAATGTTTGCACAGCATACATTGATGAGAGCATGGGTCACCTGAGTGGAGAATAAGGGCCATGTAGTCAATGTTCTCATGGGATGTTTTGGGAGAAAATCCAATGTGTAAAATAAAAGAAAGAGATAAAGAGAAACATGGGGGGAGAGAGAAAGAAGTAGAATGAGAGGAGGCAAGAGCGACACAAGGAACATGCAGGAGAAATCATAGTAAGAAGAGAATGTAGAGAAGATAGTGAAAGAGGAGTGTTGGAGCACTACATTTGGAGAAGGATTAGCTTTGATTCAAAGCCTTGTATTTGGACGTCATGCCCTATAAATTCGGTGTGGCCAGTGGTTGTATGTCGGTGTTAGATTGGTCAATGAAGACTCGGTGGAGACATTGATTCACTTAGTGCTTGCTAGAAATATGGTGAACCACTTAGAGTTGATAAACCACCCATAGAGTAAGATTATTCTCATGGAACTGAGTAAAACTTCATTGAGCCTTGGATAAATCCATGTGATTCATTTTAGAGAGGCAAAAAAGTCACTGTGTTGCTTTCTACATGAGGTAGTTGATAAACCACATAGATAGTGCACTCCCTCCCTTGTTTTGTTGACTTGATATCAGTGTGAAATTCCCTTGAGCAATTAAATCCTAAGAATCTGAATCTTTCTCAGGGGTGGTTACAGTGTAGCTAGCCTATGGTTGGTAATAGAGTTGAAGTCCCTCCCTTAGTTTCCAACCTTCTTAAACACACAAATAAGTAGATTTCATTATCGTTCAAATCTATGTTCATGGATAGTGTGATATATTGTGTGTATATGGATATAATGAATGTCTAAATTATGTTTTTCACTAATTTTGTTCATGATTGGAATGTGAATCTGTGTGACGATGCCTACTCAGTTTGGATCATGTTGTTTAACATTATGTTTATGAATGAATTGCAATTTTGTGTGATCTTAGTAAAATGTTGATCAAGGCTCTTTGAATGAGTTTAGCAGTGGACCAGTATGGTTTGAGTAACTGGTGTATTCCCTTGCTAAGCTATGAGTTTTGTGTGAATTAGTGTTCCGATCTTCCCCCTTTCTAGTCTCAGAAAATATTTTCTTTTAATGTATAGAGGTACTTGCCCTCATTGTTGCTAATCACTCACCATTTTCGACCTCTTGACCTCGGGCCCTAGTGCCATAAGTTTAGAGAATTGGAGTTTTGGTAGTTACCCAATTTGTATTCATTTGCTGGAAAAAATTAGTTTGATATGTTATATGGTTTTGCGGCCCTAGGCTCCCCATGTAGATTTTAAAGGGGGAGTTTTCAAAAGGACCCATGGTCGGGATGATGTATGTGCAAGAGGAGTCCATCGGACTCTTTTTCCTACGGTTCGTTGGATTGTACCATGACCGGAATGACATATGTGTGGGAGAAGCCTACTAGCTCTTTTTCTTGTGGGTAGTTGGATTAAACTACATCTAGGGTGAGATATGCGTGGGAGGATCCCACGGGGCTCTTTTCCCTACGAGTTATTGAATTGAACCATGGTTAGGATGATGTATGCACAAGAGAAGCCTACTAGGCTCTTTGTCCTATGGGTAGTTGGATTGAACCATGGCCAAGATGACATATGTGCAGGAGGAGCTACTAGGCTCTTTTCCTATGAGTATTTGGATTGAACATAGTCAGGGTGATGTATGCACGGGAGAGCCCATCGAGCTCTTTTTTTCTATGGGTTGTTGGATTGAACCACATATGGGATGATGTATGTGGGGGAGGAGGCTATCGGGTTATTTTCCTACAGGTTGTGGGAAAGACCCACGATCACGATAACGTCATTAGGAGGATCACTTCTAACAAATCATAGGCACAAAACATGATGGGGTCAGAGTGGTAGATCCCACGACCTTGTGTACTGTGGTGAATATCGATAGGATTAGACCACATCTATATGGATGCCACATAAGAACCATGAGAGATGTGGGACTATCAGGGATGACATGGCATGCCCACGTGGGTCACATGTGGGTACCACATGGCGACACCTTGTTGGCATGGAACTTCTAGTTGGTCAAAATTCAAATGGGAATAACTTTTGATCCAGGTGATGGATTTTGATGAAATTTATATCGTCAAAAATCTCTTGATGATTTGGATACAATGGTAATATCATAATTTAATTCCATACACTTTAAATAATGATAATTTTTATAACCTTGTCGTCTTCATAATGGACTAGGGAGGTCAAGTTAATTATGAAGTAACACCTCCCATAACCCAAGAAATTCCAAGAGGGTGCGAGGGAGCATCACAAAGTGGTGTCAAGGCGTGGTTTAATACTTGGACTAGATGAGCCATGAAAGAGAAAGTTAGAATCAGAGCTTAGGTTCAACACTGGACCTAAAGAAGGTCACACACAAATGATTAAATTATTTTGGTAAATTATTGTGCGTGTGTGTGTATGTTTACCTTCAACTTGCAGATATCATGGCTACTATCCTAGATGAAATGTTGATTTCAAACCTACTCTTGATATGGTTACGAGCATGATGATATGTCCTTGGCTCCCAACTCTTTGTCACATAGACAATCATTATCATAAAGATCCAATTCCTTGAACCACTTGAGTTGTTGACCAAGTATTTTCAATATTCTGGATTTTGCACAACAAAATGACATCTCACTAAAACCAACTCCTCAAGAGACAATCTCATGTTTGCTCCAAGAAATTTTATACCAACTCCAATTGCCAGCCAGCAGTTGTGCAAACAAAGGCTTTTAAGTGACTGGTAGTTCTTAGCTATACCAACCAAATTCTCATTGCTAAGATCAAGAGGTAACCTTAGGTCTAAAACTTCTAGTCTTTGGCACTCCTGAACGATAACATGGAGTCCTTTTGTATCCACTCCGTCATAAAAAATAAGGGTCCTCAATGTCTGACAATGTTTTGAATCAAACATCAGGACATCATTCATTGTAGTTATACACCTCCTCAAGTGAAGTTCTTGGAGAGAAGACAACTTTTACAAAGGATGATGAATCTAAATCCCTAAATCCCTCACAACTACACAATTCCAAATTCCACAATTTTGGGCAATTCCGCCAAATCCATCCCAAACCTCTTTACCCAGCCCCAATACCCACCAAGCACAAATCTTCTAATGGCATGGGCATGTCAAGAATCCCATAGAAATCTTCTATTGAATTCCACCCAGAGAGGATAAGGGATAGCTCTTTAAAGGACTTAAACTTTGTCAATGATGGAAAATACCTTAGACTCAACCCTACCAACTCCAACGAGGTTAAATAAACATTTCCACTGGCCAGACATTTCAAGCCATGAAAATATATTTTATTGTATAAATAATGAATTTATAAGTACAATTTTTTTCAATTTAAAAATCCTATTAGCGTTCCCTTGCACCTTTTGGGGAAATTGCTACAAATTATTACACATAAAGCAATTCTTAATCACAAATTTAAACAGTTACTTGAAAAAAATCAAACCTTGATGAACCAAATTATCTCATTCAGCCTTTGGCATTTACATGGTATAATCGTATTTCCATGTATCACAACAAATGGTTCAATGGCATTACTTCATTAAGAGGTGGAAAAAGTTATCACTGGAGCATTGATCTATTATCTTTATTCCTAAAATCTAAGTTATCTAGGTCAATTGAAATTACAAGCTAGTATATTTCATTTGTGGTGAAGGTTCAAATAATATTGTAATACTAATAGAAAGTGATAGTCTTAAACCATTCAAGACTTGTAATGTATTAGCGTGGATTCTTAGGAAATATTATTATAAAAAATCATTTAAAATTTACTATTCAAAGACTTCTAATGTATTACCCAATGCTTCATAATAAGCAGATCTAGAAAGACTTTTTCTTTCCCTACTTGTCCAACATTGTTGTTTTTATTGCAATTCTACCATGTACAAAATATTGCCTTATCAACATGTACTCTTTGCCCAAATCTACATGCCACAATATATGAGTGCATATTCTATTACATATGAATATATAAGAACAATCTTGATGAACCAATCGATGGTCTATAGTAGATTACACGTTTCCAGGACAATCTCATTGAGATAGAAACTATGCTATGATTACTAATGCTACATGCCTAAGAAAACATAATACATACTCATAAGATATGTGTTTATATGACATTTTTTTGAATTAATATGTTTAATAAAAAGAGAAAGGATATAACTATTTTCAAAATAATCTCACTAAGGAATCCTGCAACACTTGTTTTAAATGAATTCTTAATTTATATTCAATACATTTACATATAAACAAAATTTAAGCTCTTCCTCTTCCTTGTTTCCTCTTCCTTCAAATATATACTAACAATTATTGATTATTAAATTAAACTCCAAAAACCATATTCCAAAATAAAAATACCAATAAACATAACAAAATTAAAAAAATATATTAAGATAATTAAAAAAAATAGTTCCGATCAATTTCATTGAAAATAATGTCATTAAAATGTAAGATATTATTTACATATTCTTATTGTTCAACAATTACGTAGGGTTGAAGTTAAAATTTCCAATCACCCGAAATCACATTATGCAATATACAACAATACAATGAAAAAAATGCACTGTCATCCATTCTCGCGGAACAGCATCATGTGACAGATAATGAATATTTGTGATGTTGAGGATTGCTCTTTTACTTTTGTTCCGTCACCCAAAAGGTTCTAGAGGCCTGTAATAAAAATATCGATCACGAGTGTGTTTGAATGGTCATAACGTCTTGCAGTTATTTGCAGTGATTGAAATAGGGTTTGAGGTTAAACACCATGTCGCAAGGACTAGATTGCAGGTGCAAGTTATCTGCCTTACATTGGCATCGAAAACCCAAAGTGGGGGAGTTTGGTTTATGAAATTAGGAAGCTCGAAAACCAGTCAAGGATCTGGCTCGCCTCTTATTCTACCTATCTTTTTTACATGATGCCACAACTTTTTCTCTTGGGGAAATTTGTTGGCTCCATATTATCTGATGAACTAATGTCGATGCAATATGTCCGGAGGATCCATGCTTCAGTTGCCCTGCAAATGACTGGGTATGAAGATCGACTTATTGTGGACTCTTCCAGTTCACTTATGGATCCTGTATTGACTCAGAACCAGCTTATTCATCAGCTTCCCTCCAAATGTCTGGGAATAAAAGTCGACTTATTGTGGATTCTTCCAGTTCGCTTATGGATCATCCAAATTCGCTCCGCTTAAATTTAAAATTTCAAATCATCCAAATTCGCTCCCACTTAAATTAAAAATTTCAACTGAATAAAAAAGTATTAACAATTCCCACTCTCATTTTCAAATGCAAATTCATATTGTATAGCGTACTCTCATATTTAACATGTATGATGCATCGTCTAAGTCATTGTCACCCCAACTTTCACAAGAAATTAATAGGGACATGATTTGGTAGGACTCGACTAGGACTGATCAGGCTTGGAATTTCAAATCTCTTATGCTTGTCAAATGAAAATTTGATGACGTTTTTGTATTTTTCATGCCTTTCATTTTACGTTGTAATCAAATTTGTGAGTGTAACCTTCCTTTATCTAGAAACTCTCTTTCAACAACTCTTACAAAATTGTTCCATAACAAAAAATAAGTTATCAAATTACAGGGTTGATAATAACTATTATTAATAAACACATTTTAAAGATATTTAATAATTTTTTTAAATGAGATTTTTTTTATAAAAATCAATTTAATATTTCTCAACCATTAGTAACTTTTTCTTAATCACTATATTTAGTTTTTATATATTTTAAATTTTAATCTCAAACAAATTTTTTATAAAACAAATTTTATTATAATATATGATCAATAATAATCATCATTAGTTTTTCCTTATTTAAAATATGGAAGGACATCTTTGCAATCTTGAGCCTATCCCCCCCTAGTGACAACTTCCTGAACTCCAACTATAAATCGAAGTTTAGTAAACTTCGACTCTGGGAGAGCCTTTGTAAAGATGTCTGCAACTTGATCATCGGTTGAACAATATTGCACTTCAATAACATGGTCATGAATGAGCTTTCTGATGAATTGTATGTGTAGTTCAATGTGTTTGTTGCGCTGATGTTGGACTGGATCTTTGCATAGTTCAATAGCACTTTAATTATCACACCAAAGTGTAGTCGGATGTTGCTGTTGAAAACCAAACTCTGATAGAATCTGACGAAGCCACAACGCTTCCTTACTCGCTTCTACGGCACCATGATACTCTGCTTCTGCTAAAGAAAGAGAAATGGCACTTTGTTTCTTGCAAGCCCATGTAATAGGTCTTGAACCAAGAGTGAACACATAACCTGCATTAAACTTCCGATCATCAGGGTCGCCAGCCCAATCGGAATCAGTGAAACCAACCAATAGAGGAGATGCTTCTGCACTGTAATGAATCCCAAATTGAACTATACCTTGAACATAACAAAGTATTCTTTTAGCTGCTTTCCAATTAATTTCATGTGGGTTTTGCATAAACCGAGCAATAAGGCCAACAACAAAGGAAAGGTCAGGATGAATATGGATCAGATACAAAAATTTTCCTAAAATTTGACGGTATAAGGTAGCATCAACTTTAGGGGAAGTATAAGTGACTGAAAGTTTAGCTCTAGGCTGAAAGGGAGAAGGGGCTAGCTTACAGTCTTTCATATGAAAATGGCATAGAAGATCACAAGCATACTTGGACGGGAAAGGGAAATACCTTCCTTAGATTATAAGACTTCAAGACCAAGAAAATAATGCAAGTGTCCTAAGTCTGTCATTTCAATCTTCTTTTTAAGGTTGGACTTCACATGGTTTATAAGGTTTGGATCACTACCAGTAAGGATAAGATCATCAACATAAAGAACAAGAATGATAAGAGACTTACCCGCTTTCTTAGTGTAGACAATATTGTTAGAATGACACCTAGAAAAGCCAGTATCTAAAATAAAGCTATCCATTTTGGCATACCAAGCCCGAGGGGCTTTCTTGAGACCATCAAGAGATTTCTTAAGCCGACATACAAGGCTGGAGTCTGTTTGTATAAATCTAGTAGGTTGTTCCATATAGATTTCTTCATGCAAGTCCCCATGTAAGAAGGCAGATTTAACATCCATTTGATGGACTTTCCATTTGAAAGAGGCATCAAGGGAAAGAACAAGGCAGATAGAGTTCATTTTGGCAACAGGGGATAAGGTTTCACTATAGTCAATGCCTTCAACTTGTGAAAATCCCTTAGCAACAAGACGAGCTTTATGTTTATCAACTTTTCCATCTGGTCCAAACTTGGTTTTGTAAACCCATTTACATCTAACAAGTTTTCTTCCCTTTGGAAGAGGAACAAGATCCCATGTATCATTTGCTAATAATGAATGATATCCTTCATTCATAGTTGTATCCCAATCTAGATGGCCTGAAGCTTCTACAAAGGTGTCAAGATCATAATTTGTTGAATCTTGAGCCAGTAAAGAAGAGGCTTTATCAAACTGAGAACGTGTACGTCGCCTATCTATAGGATCACCTACAAGAGCACCTGTTGCATCCCGAGTAGCACAGACCCATTTTGGAAGATGAGGAGCTGAAGGAGGATCCTGAGAAGGTGGGGGAGGATTGTCATCATCTGAAGAAGAAATATTTTCAGAAGTAGAAGGGATAGAGAGAGGTGGCACATCCACCGAACTAGTCTCGTAGGCTGATATATTTTCACCAAATTTTACATCTCTTCTAATGATAACACTTTTGGACTTAAGTGGAATAAGTCTATATCCTTTGACATCTTCAGTCCAAGAAAAAAAATTCACTCTTAGGTTCTAAATCTTTATGTTTCTCATTTGGAATATAGGCCCATGTTTCACTTCTAGAAACACGAAAATGACTTTTACATGCTTCTTCTGGAGTGATATTCTTTAAAACCTTAGTAGGAGTGTGATTTATTATGTAATTTGCACAGTTAATTGTTTCTGCCCAAAAATTAAGACTAAGTCCTTTAAACTGAAGCATACAATTAGCCATTTCCTTTAAGGTGTAATTATTCCTTTTAGCTACACCATTTTGTTGTGGAATATATGGAACATTATGTTGCATTTGAATTCCATTCTCAGTGCAAAAGTTGATGGATTTTTTGTTAACATATTCTCCACCATTATCAGATCTTAGCTTAAGAATTTGATGTCTAGATTGTTTTTCAACAAAGGCCAAGAACATGTTAAATACTTCACTCTTGAGTTTTAAGAAGTATACCCAAGTGCATCTGGAGAAATCATCAATGAAAGTTAAAAAATACTTGTAACCAGAGAATGAAACAACCAAAAGTGGACCACATAAATAACTGTGCACAAGCTGTAAAGGGGATGAGGCATGCCAAGAGGCATATTTTTCAAAACTATCTTGATGATGTTTTCCGAGTACACATTCGAAACAAACACCATCTCTACAAGATACCATAGGAAGACCTGTCACCATATTTTCTTTACATAGATTTTGAAGGGAGTGATAGTTTAAGTGACCAAATCGCTCATGCCAAAGTTTGTTCACTTCATCACTATAAGAAACAAATACTAAGGGAACATTTGATGACCCAAAGTTGTTAAACTTATACAACCTTGTAGAATCATCAGCAATGCCAGTAGCTAAAATCTGTTTAGGATCTCTTATCTCCTTAATTACAACATCGTGAGGTGAAAATCCAACGATTTTACCTTCACCTGAATGAGTTATCTGATATACAGATAGAAGGTTGCAGGATAATCTTGGAACACATAATACATCATTAAATTGACCATTGTCTAGATGAACAATTCCAGTCCCTAAGAAGCTCTAGAATCAATGAGCCACTCATGAGAATGAGAAGAAGAAGATACATTTACATTTAATGCATAACCAGGCCGAAATGCTGGACAACCACATGCAGAAAGTGTTATTCTTGAAGATGAAGTTGAAGTTGGAGAGTGCTCCAAATGGATGTTATGCTTCTTTATTGTTGCTTCCAAGGCTTCCATCTTCTTAACGCATTTAGATTCTAAGTGGTCATCTCGATTACAAAAGTGGCAATGTCTATCAGTGTTCTTCCCTTTATTTTTATTTTCCTTATTTGTTGAAATGATTTTTCATTTTGAGAGTGAAATTGCTTAGGGCCCTTGTTTAGTTTAGGACCATTCTTTTTAGGATACTGGTTCTTAGGATTCTTTGAATTTGGTTGTTGTTGGGCGGCTAAGGCTTTCTTAGAAGAGTTTCCAAGATTAAGAAAACCAAGATGTAAGATTTTTTCTTGTTCTCTTATTAAAGAATCAAAAAAAGCATCAAATAGGGGGACTTGTAGTCTTGTCCTTGAGAAATAAATGCTTCTCTAGTAGAATGGAAGGTGGAAACAAATAAAGAGTAGGTTGGTCCCAACTTAGTAAGAATGGAATAGATAAGGCTACCATCTTCTTTCTTAACCTTAACACCTTCCAAGAGAAGTCTAAGGGTCTTGAACTTGGACAAAAAATCTTCAATGGAAGAAAAATTATTGGGGTCCAACGTAAGCAACTCATTTTTGAGTTGATGGGCTCTAATCTCATTTTTAATTGAAAAAATTTAGTAAGTTGTTCCATTGTTTCAGTAGGGGTATCAAGTTATGCAATATGGAATCTAAGGTCTGGAGAAATAGACATCCCTATTAACCTACGTGCTTGATCTTGCCTATTTTCCCTTTTGGCTGCCTTATCTTCATCTTTAGCTTTAGTTTCTTGGCCTGAGGCTATTCTATAAAGACCTTTACTTCTAAGTAAATCCACATGTAGGACCACCATTGGAAATAGTTGGTGTTGTCAAGAATAACTTGGCATGGACTTTCCATTTTAACATAAACTGAAGCTACAGATGTTGAAACTAAGTGTTCCAATGGAAATATCTTAAAAAATTATGCTGATTAAAAAAAAACGACTCTAGAAACGGCTTTCGGATTAAGAAGTTATGGTTTTTTGAAGAAAAGTTGTTGAAGATGCCGATGAAGTGCATGAATGTGTGGAAATGAATGACAATGTTATATTTAAAAAAAATCTCTCCCCTTTCCAAACTTAATCTAATTAACTCACTTAAAAAAAATAAAAATAAAAATAAAAAATATGTGACTCGCTTTTATAAATAAGTGAAAGTCACTTTTACAATGGTACTTTATGAGCTACCCACTAAATAGTAACTTAAATAAAAGATAAAGAGACTTTAGAATTATAAGTGACTCACTTTTTATAATGGGTGAGAACACTTTTACATAAAGTAACTTTACAACATAAGTTACATGTGTTTTTTGAAAAAGTAACTCAACAAAAAGAAAGACTTGAACTCAAGACCTCTATTCTCATAAAGTAATTTTGGACCAATTGAGCTAGTTTAAAAAGTTAGTAGTTTTTGGAAAAGATGAAGTTTTTTCTTTACATTTTTCTTTTTTTTTTCGGTCACTGAAACTTTGGGGTGCGTGCTTACTTGAAAAACTCTTTCTGCCTACAAAATAAAAAACCACGCAACCAACACAGACATACAAAAAAAAACCTTATGGCTTGGAGTTAGCTTTTGCCGGAAACTAAATATTTTCCTCAATGTTTCAGATTTTCCAAGATCATACTAAGGCGCGACGTAAAAGAGCATACGCATGAGAAAAATCCTTCCTTTTTGTTTCTAATTTGCCCAGATTGCACAGAGTCGCGGGGCAAAGAGCATACGCAGAAATCAAAGGTATAGATTTGGTAATAAAAAACAAAGAGATAGATAAACTGAAATAAACAGAGATATAAATATTTAAAACTGCAAATAAAGATTGTATACCTCCATATCTTAAAAATAACGTAGATAGGGCTATCGGAAACCTTTTTGCGTGAAATGAAAGGGGTTCCTCACTGGAACAAATGCTTCTAACACAATAGAGCAGTCATCTCAGCCCTTGAGCAGTCATAAATAGTAGATCTAGGAAACGACAGTCAGATACAGTTGTATCGGCTTCCGATTTGGATCACCAATGGATACGGCCCTTAAATAGCTCTGATACAATGTAGGAATTTACAAGGTAAGTTCCTCAGATAGAACCCCAAAGGACACTGCTCACAAAAAGATCACAGATCAATACAACAGTATTCTTGACGTGGTTAAAGCCCTCAAAGAGGGAAACAATCCATAGCCTAAGCCAACGCGGCCACTTCAGGCAATTTATTAATAAAATAAAGAAAAATTACATAATCTTTTCTCATGAACAGTCACCCTACAAATGACCCTCCATTCTCTTTAAATAGAGATCATGGACCAATCGGGTGTTAAGCTACGGATCAAGTGTCGGTAATACCGAGGAGAGAATGAACCATCATATCACTTCATGTCTAGAACATATCGTGACCATCAGATTATAAGTTACAAATGTACATAGTAAATAAACACACTTTACCTAACTCTACACTAGACCAAGTTATACTTAACTATTTCCTATGTGTTGGAATATCCTAACAAATTCAAATTATTTTTAGACCATCACCATTTTTAAGGCATGCGAAGGGTCATTTCTACTTGCATTCAAACAAAGATGAAGAAACAAACTATAAAATTTACAAGGTTCGTTCTGCACAATTTGGAGATAAGGGTGTAGAAATTATGGTGTAGAATTGTAATTGCTCATGAAATTTTAATTTAAATCACAAGACACAATCCTACTATACAGTTATGCGGAATTCAATCCATAATTTAGAGCATCAATCACAAACGTGCAATGAGAAATAGCATACATGCACAAAATATATTTTCTATGGGAAAGAAACTTCTAAAAACCCCTTATGCTTGCTTGCATTAATCTAATTAATAAATATGTATTACAATTGCTAGCTCAATTTGAGCTCAACCCACAAGTGAATAACCTATCTCTCTGTCACTAAGAAGCTCTGACCTTAGTCAATTTCTACCTCTGCTTGAGCCCCTATTTCCTCGCGCAATTCCTAAGGAAATTAGGCCCCTATTATTTAGGAATTTCCTCCAAAATGCTTGCACAATTCCCAATATTGATCGTCTGACTGCATGCAACACCTATGCACTCAATACTAGCTCACAAATGATGTTACACTACCTTGGAATCTCCACCACATCTAGGGAACTTGGATTCTCTACATGTACTAGCTATTTTGGGTTGATTGATCAGTTAACTGGATGATCACTAAGTTCTAATGTTGCCCCACTGCACAACTGACGTTCCACTATTTCCTCCAATAGTTATAACTAATTTAACTGAAAACAACTTGAAATAATTGACCTTGATTGCTACAAATTAGCAATCACACATGCTTAACTGAAATCCAAGCCCTCTACCTCGAATTTAGTGAGCTAACTAAGCAACAAGATCCATGTCACACAAGTTAACTGCATCTAAGTTGTCTGTTGATGTGGAAATTCAAAAATTTTCAATTTGACCAAGGCAAAATCAAACTGATACTTTCTCACTGCATTTTTTCAACACTCCCTGTCAGCAAGAAAGGGATTATCAACCACTCCTATTGTGCAACTTTAGAACTCGAAATTCCCTCTTGACAAAACCTTTGTAAAAATTTCAGCATCTTGTTCCTCTATTTAAATGTATTGTAGAAACATTATCCGACTCTATACACAGTCCCATAAATGGTGATACTAGATATATATATGCTTGGATTGATCGTGAAATATCAGATTCTCAGAGAGCTTGATGCAACTCTGGTTACTACAATAGATAATAGTTGGATCCATCATTTGAACAAACAATCCCACAAGTATCTTTCTCATCTAGATCACCTAACATGATGCTTGACTTGAAACCACGTATTCTACTTATGTCGAGATGAGCGCCACATATATATGCTTCTTGTTGTACCAGGAAACAACTACGAACCCAAAACTGAAAATTCCACCTGGTGTACTCTTTTAGTCGGATGGACTCCCTACCCAATCTGCGTTTGTGAAGCCACACAACTCCACTCCTTTTGTCTGTCTGTACCATAATCCATATTGGGTAGTGCCTTTGATGTATGTAAAACTTGCTTAGTTTCCTTCCAAAATAATTTGGTTGGCCTAACCATATCTTGGCTCAATTATTTGAATGCATAGCACATATCTAGTCGTGTTTTCACAAGATACATCAGTGAACCCACTAACTGTCAATAAATAGTAGCATCCACTTCTTCATATGAAGTGGCATCCTCCTTCCTCCAGTTGGTTGCTAGAGGTGTCTCCATGGGTTTACAACTCTCCATGTGGAATATTTGTAGTATCTTATTTGCATACTTTCCTTGAGAAACAAATAGTTCCCCATCCCCTTTCCATATTTCCAACTCGAGGAAGTAGTGCATGAGACCCATGTCCTTCATTTCAAATTCCCTTGCAAGGTCTTACTTGCAAGATCTATTCATATTCGTATCGCCAATTAAAATTAAATCACCAACATATAAGATAATAATAAGCAATTTACCTTCTACCAAGATGTGATAGAGGTTTACATCCACTTCATTTTTGGTGAATTGCAAACTAGTGAGATAGTTGTCGATCCTAGTGTACCAAGCAGGGGGTGTTGTTTGGACTGTACAACACTCGCTTCAGTCTGAAAACATGACACTCTCGATCAAATGTCTCAAAACCTTATCGTTTCTCAACATACACCTCCTCCTCAATAACCCCATTGAGAAAAAAAAATTACATCCATCTAGTTGATTGTCCACCCCATTTGTGCATCCAGTGCAATAATTGATCTAATGGATGAATACCTTGCTACATGAGCAAAGGTTTCCTCATAGAAAATTCCCTCAACTTGAGAGAATCCTTTTGCCACAAATATGGCCTATACTTCTCTATGTTTCTGTCTGTTGCATGCTTTACCCTGAATATCCATCTTGAACCCACTACTGATTTATCTGTTGGTCTTGGGACCACTTCCCAAACATTGTTCTTTACAATGGATTCATGTTCTTCTACCATTGCATCAACCCAAATAGGTTTCTCAATTGCTTCCTCAAAAGAGGATGGCTTAGTCTCTGCAAGCTTCGTCATTAAATCCATGTAACTAGTGTACCTCTCATGTGACCTCCTTAGCCTGCGCAAGTTTTGGTGGGATCTGAAGCTCCCTCTCAAGAGAGCACAACATCACTTTCTCCTCATCAAACTTTACATCCCTTTGCACAAATGTCATTTTGAGGGAAAGTAAGTACACACGGTAAATGTGTGGAGTTTCTGTGTAACCCACAAAAAATCCCAACTCTGTTTTCTTCTCAAGATTCTTCCTAGAATCTTTGGAGACATGGCAGTAAATAGAGGCTCCAAAAATCCTGAAATGAGACACAGCGAAATTTCTCCCTAAGAAAGCCTCCTCCGGTGTGATCATACCAAGAATCTGATGAGGACTCTAGTTCGACAAGTAGACTATTGTGTTACATGCCTCTACCCGCAAATGTAGTGGTAAGCCTTGTTCATGTAACATAGCTCTCGTAGCTACCACAATGCTCTGGTTCTTTCTCTCAACTACCCCATTCTGTTGTGGGTTGTGGGGTGTTGTCATCTCTCTTTGAATACATTCTTTCACACATATTTTCTTGAATTCATTTGAAATATACTCACCTCCATTGTCGCTCTTAAGAGCCTTCACCTTCTGACCGATTTCTTTCTCAAATAGTACCTTGAATTCTACAAAATTGGAGAATGTCTCATCCTTCTTCTGCATGAAGAAGATCGAGCACTTCCTTGAAAAGTCATCAATAAAAATAAAATAAAAATTTGTGTCTGACAGTGGAGGTTGTTGAGAATGGTTGAATGGACTCTTTCCAAGACTACACGTTATTTGTTGTCTCAGTCATGGAATGTGGATTTTGCATACTTCCCCAAGATACAAACTTTGTAGACATCTTCTTTCTCAAGTGCTCCTTTAGGGATGCCAGTGGTTATTTGTTGCATAATCTTTAAGGCATCATGATGCAAATGGCCAAGTCTTATGTGCCAAATTTCACCGACATCGTGGCTTTGCACTTTTTCTGCCTTACTACTTAATGCAACACAAACTTCCACATCCATCTTATATAGGTTCTTCACACGGACCCCGATCTGCTTCACTTGACCTATGGCTATGTGTCTCGGGAATGCTTTCCCTTTATTGAATATCACATCATAACTACTGTCTTCCAAAACTGCAATAGAGATGTGATTTTTCTTTAGGCCTAGAACAAACATGACATCCTTAAGTTGAAGAGGGGATCTCGACTCCCTCTGAAAAGTGATTGTACAATCTTGGTCATGGTGTACCTTTTTTCATCCCCAACACAATTTGCATCTGAAGATATTTCTCATCCAGGTCACTGAAAAACTATCTACACCTTGTCATGTGGAATGAGGCACCTAAGTCCAAGTACCACACACTCCCCATGATTGTGTTGGTCATGCATGCGATAAGGGTGAAGTCAAGCTTGAACTGTGAATCCAAGGCTTCACCTGCTACTCCTCTTGAGTTCTTCTTCCTCTACATTTTGTGTGGACACTTCGTAGCATAGTGCCCTAATTCATGACAATTAAAGCATTTTATTTTCGACAAGTCTTTCTTCTTTCCCCCTTGGCTAGATTCTAGTTTGGTTTGAGATTTCTTCCCCTTTCCATTCTTTCCCTTTCCAACCAATGCAAATTTTTCTTCATCCTCACCCTTGGATGAATTTCCATCTTTGGTATTCTGCCTTATTTCCTTATGTACCAAGTAATACCATAAGCATTCCCAATTTGGTAATTTCTCCCTTTCGTTCAGCGAGTCTTGGTAGTTATGGTAGCTTTTAAGAAGACCTATAAGAGTTAGGCTTACCACGTCATCTTCTACAACATTAACACCAAGTTCACCATGAACTTGTGTAAATCTGATTAGATACTGTGGGATAGTTTCATTCTTTTGTATCTTGATATTTCGAAGTTTATCTTTGAATGCCAGCTTCCTCTGATCACTAGTATTACCTAACAACTATGTTAGTTCCTTCCACATTGTGAATGGCATTTCTTTCCCATGGAGGTTTGAGACAATGTGGCCTCGCACTCCCTCCTGATAAACAACTTTGAAATTCTTGTTCTCATGTGAATTCTACTCTGATACCATGTAGAAATTATGGTGTAGAATTGTAATTTCTCGTGAAATTTTAATCTAAATCACAAGGCACGATCCTACTCTAAATCTCTGCAAAATTGAATTCACAATTTAGAACATCAATTATAAACATTCAATAATAAATAGCAAACATGCACACAATATATTTTCTAGGAGAAAGCAAATACTAAAAACCCCTTATGCCTTCTTACATTAATCTGATGAATAGAGATGTATTATAATTTCTAGCTTAATCTAAGCACAACCTGCAAGTGAATAACCTATCTCTCTTCTTATTAAGAAGCATGTACCCAAACTTGGTCAATTTATGCCTCTTCTTGAGCCCCTATTTCCTTGCGCAATTCTTGGGGAAATTATGCCCCTATTATTTAGGAATTTCCTCTCTTGCACAATTCCCAAGGTTGGTCATCTAACTGCATACAACACCTGTACACTCAAGACTAGTCTACAACTAATGTTACACTACCTTGGAATCTCCACCACAATTGGGGGAAATGAATTCTTTGCATGCATTAGCTATTTTGGGCTGATTGATCAGTTAACTGGATGATCACTAGGTTAGACTATTGTCCCACTACACAACTGATATTCCACTAGTTCCTCCAACAGATAGAACTAGTTTAACTGAAAATAACTTGAAATAATTGACCTTGATTGCTACAAATTAGCAATCACACATGCTTAACTGAACTCCAAGCCCTATAGCTCAAATTTATTGAGCTAACTAAGTGACAAAAGCCTGGTCACACAAGTTAATTGCTTCTAAGTTGTCTGCTGACGTGGAAATTTGAATTTTCTCAATTTGACCAAAGCAAAATCAAATTGAGACTTTCTTGCTGCATTTTTCCGACAAAGGGTGGATAGTTAATCAGGTATGCAGATCCATTGGTCAAGGCCAATGATACAATCAAGATTGACATAGAGACAAGCAAGACCAAAGAGTTCATAGATTTTGGTAATGTTGTAATGGTTACTAGAGGTCATAATAGAGGTCATGTTAGAATCATTACAAACGGAGAAAAGAATAAGGGTAGCTTTATATGCAAATAGGTCACCTATTATTCAACAAAAATTTGTAGATTATAAAAAAATATGAACCAAAAGATGAAATCAATTTATTTAATATGACTTTAGAATCCCACAAATTTCAAACTTGATACTTTACACAGTTTTTATATTAGATAACTTTTGTCAAACGGATAATGAAATTACTTTTAAAAAATGTTTACATGTTAGAAGGCAAGTAAGTTTCACAACCCATGTTTATATGTTAAAAGGAAGGTAAGAGTTTTACATCCCTCTTTTTAACTGGATATGTATTATTTTAACGAATTCCTAATATTTCGTATGAATAACCTTGTAATATTATATAAAAAAATGTCTGCATCCAGGACGGTGCTTTACTTAAAGCAGAGAGAAAACATATGGCCATATCTTCATATCAAGGGTTTAAATACTTTTTCAAGATTATTGCACCATAACACGTCATGTTGTCAAAGATAAAGCAACAATGTCATTTCCAGTTTACATCAAAGATTAATGGCATGGTTAATGATTTCACAATGGCAAGGGAGACACAAATTGACTTCAAAATATATCTTGATGATTATTCAAATGTGTATCCTGGAATAGAGTTGATTGTTACAGTGTTAAATAACAGATTTTGGCCAACCTACAAGTTATTGGAGCTCAATCCACCATTGAAGAAGCTTAAATGCATTGAGTTATAGGAAGGCTTTTATTCCACAAAGTCTAAGCATCATAAACTTACATGGACATATTGTTTGGGAAATTGTAAAATTATATGAAACTTTGACACTAAGCCAATAGAAATTGCAGTATCAATCCAGCAGGCAGCGCTGCTTTTACTATCCCGTGATTCAGAAAGGTTGAGTTAGTTGCAATAATTCGCACAATGAAGGCTAGAAAAATCTTCATGTTAAGAATTATTGATTGAATGCATTAAGAAACTGGAAATGACATTCAAACCAAGTGTGAACTTAATGCAGGAGCAGATTGAGGATTTGATTTTAAGAGACTTATTACAATGGTATAAACAAACTTGTCATGCATTTCGATATTTAGCATTAAAATGTTGTTCAAACCATATATTTTTTACAGTTTAATACAACTCGAAGACTGCTTTATCCATTTTGATTTATTTTTTATTTAGCATGATAAGGAGTTTGGCTATCTCCGCAGAATGTTTGTATTAGAATATATAAATGTAATATTTGTATTAGGTATATGATCAAATTCTTCCCTGAAATTATGTTGAAATGACCCGAGAAACTTGAAGTGGCGAGTTGGGTTGTTGGGCATCCAGGTCTACTCACAAATTCCAATCTGACACCTTCAATCCACCAGGGAGGAGCACCAGAGCCGCATGTCCAGAACTCATACTACACTTGATTTGTTGTGAGGTTGCAACAGTTTGGCCTTACACTGAGGTAACAAACATTAGATACAACGAAATTTTAATGCAAACCCACAAACTTAGCCAAGGCGTACATTCCATTTGATACAATAGCACTTAGCACGATTCACAAATATGGATCATGGAATAGGTAAGAATGGTAAGATTGCAATTTGCACATCTCATCAGATTAGGTATAGCATGGATTTAAACCAAATTTTAAAACCACATTCATCTCCACTGAGTTAGAACCAGTAGTTAATCGCGATGGCATATCCAGATTAAATTTGCATATCATTTGTATGGGCGGAGCCACTGATGGTAGCTCGAGAGTTACTCCCATTAATGGTAATTACTATGGTAGTAGGCACTGGGAGGCTCGAGCATTTAACTAGCCTTGAAGTTTAAATTGTCTTATGTATTAGTCTTAAGTCTCAACTGCTATGAAATAGAGGTGTTATATATTTTTATGTTTTACTTTTGAAATTATATGTCATTTTGATGGGTTGCAAAGGTATACCATGCATCAAACCTGACGTAGAAATATTTTCACATGTCATCAAATACGTTCTAAAACCAAAAATATGTCCCATAGGACATCAAATTCTAGGCCTGTGACAGAGTAAAAAGGATAACGAAGCTCATGGAGTTAAGTCATGTTGAAGATAATATGTCGCACATGTTTATAATCTGTGTATGACCATCTATGGATAGTAAGGCCATATACTATGTCAATTATTGGGTTAATGAATATCCCTTAATTTTTTCCCTAAATTTCTCGAGGTGCAAGCCTTGTTTCAATTTTTACACTCAAAAAGATTTTTGCATCTTGAGAGATTTTGTTAAATGTTTCTTTGTACAATAAATTGATTAATATAATCATATTTATAATGTATATTCTAATTTAGAAGTGTAGGTAGTGAAGAAGGAACTACAGGTGGGAAGGATTGAACAAGGGATTCATTGATGATGGTATCAAATATGGTTTCACTGAAGAAATGCATTGAAGGTAGCGGGAAAAACTATATTTTTCAATCAAATGCAGGCAAGGCTCACAGGCATGCATTCGAAGAAGTTTTGGTGCAACGATAGGGGATTCGGGGACCCAGAAGGTTAAGGGCTATTCGTTTTGGGTTTTTGACAAAAAGGATGGTGATCTTCATAATATTTATGTTTGATGTTTTGAAGCAGCGAGGGTTTGTGTATATTTGTGTGAGGAAGAACCAAGCATGCAGTCTGTGGTTTGTTGATGTTTTAATCCAGGTGGAGAGCGGGGTTGTGAGTTCAATTTCTTTTAAGGGCTTGATATTTAGTGATGGGGATGATGATGTCATTGAGAGAGCTTTAGGGTTTATTAGAGGGTCAGGGTTTAGGAATTGGGTGTGATGGTTTCTAGGATAATAGGTTGAGGGTTCAAGTCCACAATAAGGAGGGGCGATTTGTGGGCACTGTGGGCAACAGAAGAAGCCACAACAACAGCAAGAGGAGTATGATGATCACGAGTGTGAGCAACAGGTGAACTATAAATGCTTCTATCCATGCAAGTCAGAGGTTTTGGGCCTACGAGGTTTGCAAGGACTCCCGACAGTTATGCAGCGTGCCTTCCTTGTGGTTACTTCCATGGAGGTATTTTGTGATGGAGGAGGGTGTTATGGCACTCTTGGATGATTGAGCCAATGATTTCCACACCAATGTTTTTATTTCATTTTTTAAGCCTCTTGGTGATCCAGGTGGATGTTGGTGGCCACCCACCTATCCCATTTAGACCCCCACAAATGTCTCTTTCAGTTTTTCAGTTTCCATAATTGTAGCACAATTTACTATTTTTAGCAGTTTTTCGGGTCCTGAACTTCTGGTGCCGTTTTGAGGCCCTAACGACGTTCTTTTGGGAAATATGGGAGTAACATGGGTCCATGGACTGATGTTACTCTTTCCAAAGTTATATTTCTCGAATATATCTTTCTAACGAGCTATTGTATGCATCAAACGGAGATCGGGTGCCAAAGTTATGACCCCGAGAAATTGATGTACCAATTTACCCAAACGGGGCCCACAATTTGGTGTTTCATCTTCTAGGGTTAGGTTT